>CALNHX010002617.1:0-173101 GCA_940337035.1 Agriotes lineatus
ATAAGTGGATAAACAAAGTATTCGGAGCATGCTTTATAAATATAAGCAGGTATTCCATCAGGACCCATTGAATGTTTTGGAGCTAGTGCCTTTAAACCTTCCTTAACATCAATCTCAGTAATAAATCGAATATTTAATATTTCGCGTTGCAAGGATGGTTCAAGATCAAAATCTATGTTATAATTGGATGGAGTGTTTAGAAAAACTGAGCTGAAATGACTAGCAAAAGCAAAAGCAAAAGCATTGGGCGGTAATGGGTAATTAATTACATTTTTAAAGTAATTTTCCCAGTTCTGCTCTGGCATTATACTCTATACGTGCTATAATTGTCATAGGCATGCTGTATTTGGCAGGTAAATAACTTCTCAGTTTTTGTCATTGAATTGCTATTCAAAATATGGTAATTGTAATTGGAAATTGCCACATTTGTTAAAAAGTACGTGACAATTACTTTTTGAAAGTAATTAATTACCACATTCAATTACTTAATTACTTTTGTGTAATTAAACTACTGTATAAAGTATTTAAATTACTTTGCAAGCGTTTGAATTACTTGTGGTAATTGAAATTACTCGTGGTAATTGAGTTACTTTCTGGTAATTCATACCAAAAAGTAATTACTGCTCTCAACCGGGGAAAAAATAAGATAAGGTTTTAAGTTTCATGTTAAGCAAATCACAATAGGCAATATGTATAAGTGTAATTTATGGTTTCTTATGACTAGTCGGTTAACAATTAGTTTTGTGCACGAACAAAGAGATATATGATGCAGGTTGTGTCTTGTGTAGTGTAGACTGTGCAGGATGTAGCATTGTGGCTTGCTAATAATTATTGTGTAAGAAGCGAAAAATATGTCTGTGGTAAGGGCAGAATTAACCGTTTCCATTACAATTGACAGAAAATAGCTTCATTATACAATATTGGTTTATAATAATTATTTATTAATTTCAATTTGCTTGTTTAAAATGATATACTACCACATGGCTATCCAAATACTATCAAATACAAGTATATACGACAACAATTTCTAGTGAAAGTAATTTATATTGTGCAATTACCAAATAATTGATAATTGAATGATTATTTCATTTGAGTAATTGAAAATTTGGTAATTCATTTACTTCATTGAGCGGTAATTGGTAATTAATTACATTTTCAAAGTCATTTTACCAGCTCTGCTCTGGTGTTATACTCTATAAGTGTTATGATCGTCATAGGCATGCCATATTTGGTAGGTAAAACATAACTTCTCAGTTTTTGTCGCATTTTAGTTGTATCTATTTTGTTGAGGTATATTAGAGGTTGATCTTTACCTTGAAGCTGTAAAAGCGGCATTTTTTTATTAACAGCGTTGATTCTATTACATTCTAAGCTAAAATATGGTGTTTATAACTGTTACTTTAATGCAAGTTGAAGTAATACAATTATATTGAAAACTCTCGGCCAGATGTTGAATTAATTTGGAGCTTTATGCAAATGTACTAACAATTTTAATAAACTTTGTAAACTAAAATTAATTGGTATAAGCATAAAACCCGTAAACTTTTTCTGAAACTTAAGTAATGCTTTTATTATACAGATGTTTAGACATGCAAAATAAATCGAAGAAAGCAACAAAAACAGATTCAGATGGAAAAGTGTGCAAGCGTCAAAAGGGATCATCCTGTCAATGCCCATACAACAAACAGCAAAATATCGAAGATCTAAGGGACGTGTCTCTTTTAGAAATATTAGATGTGGAAGATCTTATAACAAAAGCAAGGCAACTAAATGCTTGTCCATACTATGCAAGCCGTAAAGCTGCTGAAGATGCACAGATTGTGCTGGTCCCTTACAATACTCTTCTCCATAAGATGACTAGGGAAGCTAGTGGTAAGGTATTGGTTTTTCTTCGTCTTTGTTTTTTAAGTGTGGCCATTTTTGGCTTAGGTATTAAATTGAAAAACAATGTCGTGATAATTGATGAAGCTCATAACCTGTTAGAAGCTTTGGCGCAAATGTACGGGGCGGAAATTAACTGTGGGCAGTTGGAAGATGCACAGCAGCGGCTGCGTGGCTACAAACAGAAGTACTCAACACGCTTTTCTGCATACAACTTGCTTTGTATCAACCAACTGTTGTTTATAATTTCAAGACTGTTGGATGTTTTAAGTAAGATTATTAATATTTTTGAAATGGTGTATTAATGTCTGTATTATAGAAACACAATCGCATACAAAACAAAGCGAAGTCAAATCAGAAATATACACAGTCCAGAGTTTTGTGCTAGCTGCAGAAATAGACAACTATAATATGTATAAGCTGATAAAATTCTGTCGTGACAGTAAAATTGCTCAAAAGGTAGTTCTTCACATAATGCTTTTCAATGATTTACAACTCAATTTGTAGATTCACAGCTTTTCTAATAGATATCCATTAGAGCTTCAAGTACCAGAAAAAAAAGTTGAAAAGTCGGCTAGAAAGGGAATCCAGCAGTTTCTCTCTAGTATAGAAAATAAAAACAGCGATTTAGCCTCGGAACCAACTCCAACTAATCATACCATTGCAAAACCAGCAATCTTCGGCAATTCCTTCTTGTCTTTCATGTCATTCATGGAAGCCTTAACGTACTCCTATGAAGACGGCCGCATCATCATCCATAAAAACTCAGATAAGAGGCAGTGCAAGTTGCAGTTTTTGCTGCTAAATCCTGCAGCTCAGTTTCATGAAATTGTAAAGGAGGCTCGATCTGTATGTGTCTCTTCACTTATGTAATTAACGTTGCAATAGTAGGTGCATTTGCCTGCCAACAGGTAATCGTCGCTGGAGGCACTATGAAACCCATATCTGAATTTAGAGAACGACTCTTTGTCGGTGCAGGTGCAACGTGTGATCGAATAGTCGAGTTTTCTTGTGATCATATTATTCCACAACAAAATATTCTACCACTAATAGTGACCAAAGGTCCGAATCAAGAGAATATTCTGTTTAACTTTGAAAATCGTTTCAATATGGTAAGTTGATTGTTTCTTTTAAGTAACTTTTTTTTTCAAATTAATATGCATTAATTAAATCCTTTAATATTCCAAGGCAGTCTTTATAGGGAACACATTTCAGGGATCGAGCCTGAAACAGATTCTTCAGGAAACATCAAAGAGAGTTCCAGGGGGTATTGTTGTATTTTTTCCTTCCTACAAATATGAAGCATGGATGTGGCAGCAATTACAGGGTGTTACATTAGGTAGACCTATTTTTAGAGAACCTCAGGATTCAGGTTCTGTAGATGCAGTTCTTGATTCGTATGCTGCTGCCATCCGCAGGTCGAAGAGTGTTGGTGCTATGCTCTTCAGCGTCGTGGGTAAGGTTTATAGTTACAGCTTGTGATGAAATCTAGCATAAATTTTGATGTAGGTGGGAAACTGAGCGAGGGACTCAATTTTAGTGATGATCTTGGGAGATGTGTGATAGTAGTGGGCCTTCCATATGCCAATATTTATTCTCCTGAGCTGAAGGAAAAAATGGCTTATTTAGATAATACAGAGGCAAGTCTTACTTTCGTATTTGCATTACACACAAATTCATTTATAAAATTCACCAGGGTAAAGGGGCAGGACAAAAGTTCTATGAAGCTTTATGTATGAAAGCAGTAAATCAGTGCATCGGTAGAGCTGTTAGACATCGAGCAGATTATGCATGTGTTTTATTGCTTGATGTGCGCTATGATCGAACTAGCACCAAAGATGCTCTTCCTGGGTGGATCAAACGCTCTCTTCAGACATGTATCTTTAAACAAGCACTTACATCAATGGAGAAAGTAAGTTTCTTTTCTTTCAATGAGAATAGCTCTATAGTATTTTTTTATAGTTCTTCCATGAGAGGCAACACGACCATTAGAAGTAGAGTGTAAACATCACCAAGTAAATTTGTTGATATTTAAAATAGAACCCAACAATTGTGTTATTTTATCAGTATTTTTATTTTGTAATAAAGCTTGCTCTAGCACATTCGGTTATTGATTTGATGTGACATTGTTTAGGGCGCCAGGTTTAATGATTTACCTTGACACACCCCGCAGATCCAACAAGGGTAGTCGAGATACAAAGATAAGCTGAAAAGGTTTACTAAACATTCAGGAAAACAATGTCAGCTAATGCCGAACATAAACAATGCATGCACTTATTAAAGTGATTGGCCCTAATAATACAAAAAATATATTCAACAGCGCCATATGAGGGTCCAGTTAAAAACCAAATAGAAACCAAAAATTAATGTAGATTAACAACATAGCATGAGTAGTCTCTAAAACAAAAATACTAACTCAAACCATGGAGTAAATAATGAGCCGAGGCTCGTCCAGCAGCTACAGCAATCTTAGCCTAGTTTCCTAGAGGTCGCTAGTTTTAGCCACCTTACAAAGAGCTGACAAATTAAACCTGTTCGGAATCAGAAGGATCAAGATAGGATGGAAGTTTGTTTGACATTAAGTGTAATGTTAGAAAAGAATTACATAGTTCAGCAGCATGTTTCTTGTGTTCTTCTTGTTCCTTCCGTCGTGAACTTAACAATATCAAACTTTTCTGTGGGGTCATTTCAAAAGGTGTATGTATAACAATAGACTTCATAGCTTTGAAGATCTCTAACAAAACATTGCAAAGGAAATTGAAGCAATTAAGCTGGAGAAACAGTAGAGTCATTGATGATTTTGTGCAACAACTAGAAGAATGCATTAAAAACAAGAGAGGATGAATATAAAAGACATATTATCCAATATGAGAGGTGATTGGTTGAGGTACAAACCAGCAGGCAGAGCAAAATACTTTTAAAAAGTATTTAACTACTACATACTAAATACTTTATGAAAATCGAATATATTGCAATGGTATTTAGCCCTCCACTCAGCTCTGGTGGCAGTGCAAGAAAATTAAGAATCAAGTCACAAAAGCACAGAGTTGAGGTAATGCATACAACTGAGAAATTTCACATAATTTGTCAAATCGTAATCAAACTGGCAAAAATGGCCAATAACATTGAATGTATTTGAATGAGCAGACAAGTATTAAAACTCAATTTTCATGTATTGGAGTCAGTAATATAATTTAAGCACAATATAAAAGGTTTGGGCAAAGTAGAAGCCAAACCTAAATTTAATAAAACTGTCACAGAAAGTTCAAAATATGCACAGCTTAAAATGAAGCGTAGAAAGTAAAATAATTAGAAAATTGACATTTCATGAGCATTTTAAGATAAAGGTAAGGAAAAGGATGATCAGAGAAGGATAATGCAAAGAGCATAGAAAAGCCAGGCAAATAAAATATTACATGCAGCAACAAGACTTGCAAATTTGAAGAAAATCATACAGTGGCAGGAAAATTGCTTAAATTCAGACAGCAGGATATGAAACAATATTGGTGTTTAAAAACGAATCAGTGTAGTGACAAAAATGGGCAGTTAAGTGTAATAAAATGAAGTGAGTGGCGCTTTAAAACTATGAAAAATCAGAAATTCAAAGGACAATTAATTTAAGATTTATAATATTGTAAATAATGTAACATAAGGCCAATTTGAATTTATAAGTAGCATCATTGAACTTAGTTCATTTCCTATTGTAAAATATTAGATGGTGTTTTGTTAATAACGACCGATATGAGCCAACAATTGAATAAATTTTGTAAATGACAGATTGAGTTTTACTCCTACTTTAATTAAACAATTTTAATGTTTACCATTTTCTTACAATAAAATAAAGTGTACCATCAGATTCAGAAGTTCGTGGTGCAGCTACACAAATTAAGGTGACAAAATCACAAGCATAAAATTATTTTCTCTTCGGCTACCACTTCGACGAGAACGGGTCCTGATCGCAGTTCTCACGGCAGCAATTTACAGCTTTGTGTGGAGTCCTGAGTCTACAAGGGTGTTCCAGCAGCTCCGCCCAAGAGCTAACAGCACGTAACAGCAGATTGAGCATCCCGGGGGCGAAGATTCCAGCGAGGCGCATCATAGACGGCTTCCGAGAGCAGCTCCGAACCTGCAAATTTGAGGTTAGTGTATTTGAACCAATTTAATCGGCGCTAGAGGGTTGGAACGAGTAAGCATACCTAGAACCCGAGCTGCAGAACCAGATTCCCATTGAATTTCGTGTCCATGAGCAGTCAGATTTGCGGAAATTGTAATTTAAGATGCCATTTTGAGGTAAGAATAAACAAATGCAGGCTTAGCGTCCTTAAACAATCAAGGCGAGGCTTTCGACTTGAAAAACAAATGAGTATAGTGACGCCGATTGAAGGCGCAATTATTTAAAAACTTACCTGATAAATTTGTTCATTAAATTCCTTTGATAAATCATTTCACACGCGAACTGACAGCGTAGTTTGAATTATTTGGGCCAGAATATCTGACAGATTAGTAGCACCTGCGCAGTGCGTTTCAAGTATAAGTTCAAGTTCATATTTGCAGTGGCGTACCGTTCAACTTTTAAAATTGACAAATTAGGAACCCAAGACCCGAGATTTGAGTTTCATGTTTTAATTGAGCTAGCGTATTATTTATTATTAGATGGATGTATTATAAATAAAGGGCGAACTACCGTAAATAACATTCTCAATTGGCGAACCCAGAAATAAATAATTAATCAGTCAAATTTGATTGCAACAAGATTCTAAAAATAATTGTGTGGTGAACTTTATTTATTAATTAGTTATATTACATTTACAATTATAATATCAAAGTCACTACAATATGTAAATAGTAAATACTTTTTATGACCAAAAAGTAGTTAAATAATAAATACCTATAATATTTAATTGTTAAATACTTTTATAAAAGTAATTAAATACATTAAAAGTATTTTAATATTTTAAAAGTATTTCAATATTTTAAAATTAATTAAATACTTTTAGTTTTTAGATATCAATATCACTAAAATGTAAAAAGACTTGTGAAGAATCCTTTATCTAATAGACGTGTCTGTCCGGGACGCTGTTTCAGCAGCCAAACCGTAAGAGATAGAGAAAAAAGTTATGAAAGTTATATGTTTGGAATGGTCATGTCAGGTCAGGAACCGAATTTCAGTCTCTAACACTAATTATTATCTTAATTATAACCCAATCCTAACTTTTTAGGTTATATTCTAGGCAAATTTTATCAAGGCGAATGCGACTGGTAGTTTGCTACCAACAATGACGTCATATACGTACGTGTGGTGAATACGCGTTCTATTTGCAAAACGGTCTTTTTTGTTTTATTAAATGAGACATTTGTCTCACTGGGTTGCTAGTTTAAATATTAATGCAGCATTTATCATCTTTTTAGCAGTTTAACAATTTTTCAAAACTAAATTTAAACTTCATAATTTCCTTTCATTCGAATACTTGTAATAATTGTAGTGCTCCCTTTTCTTTGCCATTCGCGGATATTTGCTTTGCCGTTCGCGGATTGAATTGTCAATGTTAACTGTTTCAACCATATATGTATTATACATATATTGCTAGTAGGGCCTGGAAACGGCCGAAAACGTTACGGCTCCGACATAGTTTCACTTTGTGTATAATGCGTCTCGTTCGCATGCGTGAGAATTCGAACTCCGCCTTTAGAAGCGAATTTTAAACTTGACCACTTCCCCATTGGGCGGACGACGCCGCCGCGCTTGCGCACAGCTCACCATATACATTGAAGAGTTGGTTGTCTGTGTCACTTCCTTCGTGACCTCCCCACTTATAGCCGCTAGCAATATAGTAAGTAATACATATATGGTTTCAACTTTCATACACTAACGGCCGGTCTTATGAAGGCCACTAATCTGACGTTAACTTTAATTCGCTGTTAAAATAAACAAAAGCGCATAAAAATTTGTTTACTAATGACTAATATGCATATATGTAATACTTACTATATTGCTAGCGGCTATGAGTGGGAAACTCACGAAGGAAGTGAGACAGACAACCAACTCTTCAATGTATAATGGTGAGCTGTGCGCAAGCGTGTCGTCCGCGCGGTGGGTAAGTGAACCAGCCAAGTTTAAAATTCGCTTCTAAAGGCGGAGTTCGAATTCTCACGCATGCGCACGAGACGCGTTATACTCTAAGTGAGACTATGTCGGCGCCGCACAGTGGAAGGAATTAGGATTCCAAGTGACCAAAAATATAAAAATTCTCAAGATAAATTTTTAATAATAGTATATTATGTTATTAGGAGCAAAAGTTATATTTTATGTGGCGAGGCTGGACGGTTTATCTGCCGAGCTTGCGAGGCAGATAAGTACAGCCGAGCCATCTAAAGATACTTTTGCTCCGAATAACATATAGTATTTTTTTTTCAAACGTTTTTATAACAAATTATTTACAATTTTGTGAACAAAATTCGAAGAAAATTACTTGATCTCGTCAGCGGCAGATAATATTATCTGCCGCTGACGAGCGGCAGATAAAGTTGTCAGCGACAGATAATAACTATCTGCCGCTGACGAGCGGCAGATAAAGTGTTTTAGATGCCATGGCAATGAAGTGACCGTTTAGCATCATCAATCCAGCAGTATAATGGCACATTTTACTGCCGTTTGAAGAAAAAATCTATTTATATGTGTTTTGCATGACTTACTGAAGCATGTTATCAAGTTAGCTAAATGATTTGTGCATACGTCAAACGCTAGGTTACTGTCAAAGTGGGAACACTGATTTATGTTTATACGTGTGTTGAGCGTATTTAACATTTATTAATGAAATAGAAGTTATACTATTAAACACGTTTCTATGAAAATGAATTAAGCTACAGAAGGTACATAATATTTATCTTTAATTCTTTTGTTTCGAAACCAAAAACACCTTATTTTAAAACTAGTAGGTTATGTCAAACTTTTACTAAATTTATTAGAGTCGCAAAAATTATTAGAGGCTATTAGATCTTGTTTTCATATTATGCATTCACATCTTTTTTATGAAATGACATATACTTGATCTGCAAAAACTACACTTGCGAATTTTTATTGTTCATTGGATATTAAAAAATCAAAAACAAAAAAAAGCTGTACAACACGTTAAGAAATCGGTATCGAAATCTTTACCACCATATACAGATGTGTCACTGTTACTTATTCAATTATCACCCGAATTTACCGAAATTGACATTACTTTAATTAGAATATTTTATAAAAAAATACTTAATATCATAATTTAGAATATTGAAGATTTGTTCATTTTAATTTTAAATCTGTCAAATTTTGGAGCTAAATAAATCTCACAATCGAATTCTACAGATTAAAAAATGCAAATAACAATGTTATATCATTTTTGGCCATTTAGAATGTTATTTCCTCTCACTGTACGCCGTAATGTTTTCGGGCGTTCCGAGGCCCTACAAGCAATATATGTATAATACATATATGCTAACATGTCATAAGCGCCAACGTTTTGATGAGATTTTGTTTATTTTAACAGCGATTTAAAGTTAACGTCAGGTTAGTGACCTTTATAGAACCGGCCGTAAGGAAATAAAGCAGACGTATGCGGTTTATGTCATGAACACCTAAATAACATTATTTATCACGAACTTGTAAACACACTTATCGAGCGTATTTCTTTGAATCTCATTACCAAATTGAACCTGAAATAAATTGTAAAATTATAACTTGAATAAACAAATGGACATTCGAGCTCTAGATTCAAGTGGCAGACTTATGTTACGTATAGAATTTTAGTTCAAACTTTACTGGCTTCTCGAGCGCTTCTGCCGAAAATTGAGTTTAATTTTTAAAACACGGAAAACCATGTGGTCAAAGCGTAACGTTTCTGCTTCAGATTTGCCAGACAAAAAACGCAGAAAAGTTTTGGTTTTTTGAGGTTGCATAGTATAAATAAATCTAGTTAATGGAACCTAACCCCGTTTTTATCATTTATGTGTTTACTTGCGCATCGCGGTTTTGCGCTTTGCGGCATTCTTCTGGTACGTAACCCCCGCGAACGGCGAGGTCTGACTGTACTTATACTATATTGGTTTTTGGTGAATGCATAGTTTAGATGCTATTTTATAACTATTTCGACAAAAAAATCTGAAAATCCAGAAAATACTTGTTTGATAAAACTACTTATATTGAATATTAACAAAAAAGTAAACAAAAGATAGTTAAACAAATACTAATTTAAAACAATATAAACGTTTTTTTTTAATTTTTTGTTTTCATATACATAACAGTTCATTTACATATTTGCTATAAGTTGTAGGCCTTCAGCTAATAAAAAATTTAAAGATCAATTTAAATTTTACAGTTCAAATAAAAAGTTGTCTTTCAAATTTAGCATCTGAGGTTACATTTTTTATATTTGAAGAAGAATAATACTTGAGATTTTCTGTTTTTAGTTTTTCCAGATTAATTTTCATACTGGCGATTGTTGGTATCATGAATCCATAATATATATTAACTTTTCCTTTCAGAATATCTAATGCTAAAACAGTGACTTAGAAACGTATTCCGTTAAATACTCCACTTCATTTTTATTCCAGCAATATTGTTTAATTGAAAACTTTTCATATAAAATAAGTTTTTTTTTTGCTAAAATTTATAAGTATTTTTTTTGGTAAAATTTGGATTACGGGCTTAGTGTGAATTCCAATGTGTAATGCCTAATAATGCCAGAATAGCTCAAATGATGACCTAAAAGACGTTTAAACGTATGCAAAAAGTATTTACTAGTTAGAAATATATTTCCTGAAGAAATAAAAGTAGTTAAATACTCTCAAAGGTATTTAATTACCTTTATTTCTTCAAGAAATATATTTCCAAGTAGTAAATACTTTTTGCGTAATTTTAAACGTCCAATAAGTCATCATTTGAAAATATTTAAATACGTTGAGAATATTTAAATACTGTCAAAGTATTTAAATACTCTAAAAATATTTAAATAGCCTAAAAGTATTTAAATACTTCCAAAATTGTATTTAAATACTAAATACTTTGCAAAGTATTTGCATCTACAAATACAAATACAGCCCATTCAAAAGTATTTAAATAGCTAGTAATTAAATACTACAAATTATTTAAATAAAAAAAGTATTTGCAAATACAAATACTACCCAGGTCTGGCAGCAAGAAACACAGCATCAACGGTCGTCAGAGAAGAAAAGATCGAATATTACAAACATAAAATCGATAATGCATGAAACGGGCCAATTCGTGCCACCTATAATTATGTATTTTATTTTCATTATATGCTAATTAGCAATGAAACCTTACAGTAAGTGTTCTTGTATTTATGTACGTCGTTGTTAATATAGATTGATATTTAATGTATACGTAGGTAATAACCATAGAGTGTACCGCGCTGCGAATAAGTGATAAAATGTGTCGACGGTGCCTTTTCGTTCGCGGGAATAACCGGCCGATAACATGAAACAGCACTGGACGCCTGCAAGAAAGCATTCGGGCACAAGTGCTTGAAGCAGGCGAATCAACGGATTCGCGCCTAAACCAGCGAACGAAACTAAGCTACAAGACCTGCGAACAACGCGGGCAAATTTGGTTCGTTCATAGCAGTCCCTGGAAGAAGCTAACGACTACTAAAGCTACAGGGTCCGGCAGCGTCTCCGAACTACGCGAGGAACCACCAGGTTAGTGCAGTGTGTTAATTGCGAATTGGCCGATTATTGCTGAAATAAATCATTGCGCAATACTCAGCGAATGTGTTGTCACGGATTGATAAGAGGAAATCACCGTACTACGGCACGTTAATTTGCGGCGTGTGCTTTGAATATAAAAGGTTTTATATTCAAAGGGTGTGTGCATTTCGAGGCGTGAATCATCACGCGCCCGCGGTAAAACAAGAATAGACAGCGTCGAGTATCAACTGTTTCGGGTTGTGTTAAATTAACTTTGTCAACGTTATCAAACGTTGACGGTTTATTATAAGGTGCTCTATGTTGCGTAGCTTATACCTATGTTGTGTATTTGCTTTTATGTATCTTTTCTTTGTGTGTTCCTGATTATTTACAGATTATATGGATCAAATGTAAATTTTCGGGTTTTTTATTGCCATTCATATGTACGTTGGTGAGGACAACATTTCAGGTGTATACAAGTTGGTCTCGAATAACATTAGCTTTCCCTTAGCTGCACTGGGAGTGAAAAAAGAGAGTCCCATAAGCATAACAACTGAATCAGCTAGCGAACCCAGGGCAAATTAAAGTAATAATTCAGTAAGTGTAGGTAGGTAACAATAACCTATGAGGATAGCATCAAAGTCTCTGACATATCAGTTACAGTGGACAATTTTAACAACTACTTTATAAATAGTATTAGCAGCATAATGGTCTCAATCACACCTTATCAAATGGATATTAATGAAATACACTTATACTAGATAGAAGCTCCTTGGAGATATTAATGGATGGTATAAAAGAAAAAAGTAGTCCAGATACTGTAGATATTAGTTTTATTAAAATGTTAAAATGCCGTTAAGGAAAGTTCCTAAAACAATAAGCTGTGAAGAGCTTCGACCGGTCAACATGTTGCCAGCACTTGCGAAACTATTGGAAAGGGGAGTTTATGTACAATTACTGGAGCAGGTACAGGTTAATGATATCTTGAGCAAATATCAATCAGGTTTTAGACAGCAGTATAATTGCGAAACAGCTCTACAATGTGTGATAAATGAGTGGAAGATGAGTAAGGACAGTGGAAAAATGATGATTATTATTTTCTTCGATTTGTAGCATTTGTTTGAGACTGTTGATAGGAATAGACTAATATGTAAACTGCCTAAACATGGAGTGAAAGGAAGGTCTCTACAAGGAAACAAGTGTGAAGTGTGGTAAAGTTGTGTCATCGGAAATAGAAGTGAAAACAGCTTTTCCGCAATCTAATGTATTGGGCCTCTTACTGTTTGTGTTGTACATAATATACAAATACTTGGACAGTGTTAGAATTTTGCAATTTTCTTTTATTTGCTGATGCTATGGTATTATATTTGGAAGGTATTGATTATTTTAAGGGATTATTTCCTAAATTGCGATCCCACTTGTATAAGGGTTTTCGAATTATTCCGCCTGAATTTAAGCATCTCGAGTTGTTCACTTACAGCCAACGGCTTTAAGCACGATTATTGTGTGTCCCGGTTTTGGTCTGTTGGCACGCCAGAATATCCGCTTGTTGAACTATCGATCCGTCTGTGAGGCGCATTCCTGCATGTCTCTAGTGAGAATGTAGGAGATAGATAGATGCCTTGTGTCTGAGAGAGCAAGTCGGAGGTTTTGCCCTCACCATTTTTCAATGCGGCCATCTTCGCGCGGTTTTGGAGAATAGATCCGGGCGTCTGGAGCAACAGTTGGGTTTTTGAATTGGTGCTCCCGCGACGTTCCCCTTCGGGGTGTCGTTTGCGAGAGTGTTTGATGTTTGATTTCTGTGGTATTTTAACGCCTAAAGGTCTTACCTTGGTGTGTGTGATGTGTACCGCCTGTGTTGTTTCATACGCCAGTATTGTGACCCCCATTTCTTGGACTTTTTATAAAGTGCACGTAGTAGAGCTCTCGCCGCCGGACGAACTGGGTCGTTGTTGTTCAATGAAAGCCTTGAGTTATGCGTATTGTGGAGTGGCGATCCTATTACGTCCTTTGACGGACTATCTGTGGAAACTCATTAGTGCAATCGCTTATCGTTCCTGTCGTCCCGCCAATTTACCGTGCCTGCTTCAATGTCGCCTTCAGTGATGGATAATAGCCCCATGGTTCTGCTCGGCCTGCAGCTCGTTGAGTTAGTGCAGTCTCCTTACGTGTCTTCGGCAGTGTCTGGACAAGCGACCGACGCAACCGCATATAGTAACGACTATAGCTAAGCCAAGCTTCTTGAAGGTACCGTACGTTATATTAGATTTTACAGTGCGAATTTAAAGTATACAGGGTGTTTCGCCAAAAAATCGGACAGTTGACATAACGTTGCGGTCGTTTAACTTTTAGTGAAGTAAGCAAGGCAAAGAATTGATACTCAGGCCGCCGTATTAACAGGGAAAATCCCTGCAATGTCGGGCTGCGCTGTACCTAGTGAAGTAAGCAAGGCAAAGAATTGATACTCACGCCGCCGTACTAATAGGGAAAAACCCTGCAATGTCGGGCTGAGCTGTACCTATTGAAGTAAGAAGGGCAAAGAATTGATACTCACGCCGCCGTACTAAAAGGGAAAAACCCTGCAATGTCGGGCTGCGCTGAACTTAATGAAGTAAGAGTTAAATAAGTTATAAAGCTACGGTCTATCTAACGCGGAGTCCGCATGCGCTATGGCAAACATAAATATATTATTAACTTCGCTTCTAGAACATGAGGAAGATGGTGAAAATGTATTACTATTAATTATCAACATTAGACGCCACATATTTTCACGTACAACATTGTCTTTATATGATTTTTCAGTAGCATAAAATAACGCAGGATGGCGTGAGACACTATCAATCAATATTTCATCTTGTTCCTTCGAAAACTTGCAGTATTTTTTTATTCTTTGGTTGTCATCTTCATTGGATAGCAAACACTTGCAGCAGAGCAAACAATATCCGCAGCAACTATACGCACCAATTGTCCCGACGTCTATTGCGACGGACATCCGCAACGGGCGGCTCTCATGCGCTCGCAGAGTGCGCTGCACATAGAACGCTTTCATTTAATTAATGTACAAAGTAATACGTGCGGATTGCGCACTCCGCGTGAGTACTCCACACCAGATAGACCGTAGCTTAAGCTGTTGCCAGTAGTTCTCCGTATTACTCGTAGAACTATCACATACACCAGACTTCGCTTTCTTCTTCTCTGCAGTCCTATTCAGAATAGTTTTATACAATTTACGAAGTTCCTCCATTCCGGGTCGCGGAGTGTCCAGCCAATGACAAAAAAATCTAAATTTCGTTGTCAGAGCTGCGCTGCGTTAATTGGTAGTTGCCCTTCCAAAACCCGTGACGGTTTAATCCTTTTTCAATCAAGTTTTAAATTGGGGTTTCCCACGGCGTATTCGAACTGCTCCCAAAACGAGTTCCTTTGGTTGAAATCGCAACCTATTAAATTCTAAACTAAATTAGTTGGCGTTTGGGCTATTTGTTTCCCAAATCCGCCTAAGCCCCCTGTCATAAATCTAATATAGATTTCGAATCTCGTTGATATGCGCCGGGATATTTATTACATCCCGCTGCATTCTTAACAGCTACAAAAGGTGTCGGATTACAACCTATTTAAATCAAACGAAAGCATCCGTTTAAGAGCTATAATTGTTTACTACTACAATACATACAAATACATCTACTTATAAGATACGAATATATATTGTCTTTCCTAGAAATAAAATAGCCTAAATAAAAATGTTTGTAAATACGCGACCCTCACAATAGCTATAATCGATAAATTCTTGGTTTTTAATGGGCTCCGGGTGAGCAGGGTAGTTAACGAGTGCGCGGAGCGAGCATATTATCCGTACGAGCTAGTAAAGTTCTAGGGACGGTTGAGTATTGTACAATATTTTATGGTATTTTGAATCTTAAACACCTTTTTTTAAAAAAACAGTGTTTCCATAGACAAAACATCTCCTTACGGGCAATTTATAACTATCTCTAACCAGCCCATAAAAATTTTACTGGTTGGTCAGAGCTCGTTATAAATTTTTACCGATCTTGCCCGTAAAGAGGCTCGACCCGTTCAGTAAACGGGCGTTTACGATTCAGAATACCGTAAATATTTAAATAATTCAGATAACTTGGTGCGCATACCATGGATGTTCTGATAATAAACAGAACACTGGGATTTTAGATTTAGTTCTTTTGCTGACACTTGTGGGGTCGCAATTTGAAGAGTACCGTTAATATATTTGATAGTTTTATCTGTCACACTTTGATTGATTAGTTGTTGAAGTCAGTTTTAATGGTTTTAAAATAATTTCTTTGCATTTCAGTTTAATCCGCTGATATGGTAATTTATTTATTTATTTATTTATTTCGCACTCAGCCAACAGCCGCTAGGCCAATTATAGACGTCGCTGTGCATTTATGGGGACTTCCAACCCAACTAACGACAGTCATGATGTTGTTATGACCGCCGGGACCAACTATTTTCGTGACAGCCGTATCACGAGGCGCCGAGAGATATAGCCGTGGAACTCCCATCCAAGTTCTGACCAGAGAGAGCTTTGCTTAACTCTACTGATCGAACGTGGACGCTTGTTCAAGCTACACCACCCGGGACCTATAATGTCAATATTGTTAGACGTATAATTAGTTTTTTTGCAGAACATTTAGCCCATCATTCTTACAAGTTAGTGTAAATTTATTGGGTCGTTTTTTATTAACGTTGAATTTTCTTGCCAGCCGAAATATTTTTAACGTATCCGTATTATTTCTGGTACTACTAAGAAGAGATTGCTTTCTGCTATTTTGTCCTTGATAGTAGATTTGCTAATTGATCCAAGTTATATATAATTATATTTATTTCATGGCTTTATCGATCTTAGATTTCTAGAACAACTTTATCGAAACTTTCCAGCTGGTTTTGTATTGGTGTAGCCGACTGAGTTTGGTCAACTTGCGATTTTTATTTCTTGATTAATTTTGCAAATCATCAACAATTTCTTTTACCTTTTTTACTCTAGGTAATTGCAGTTTAATTAGTTTTTAGCTACAAGTAGAGTGCACGAATTCCTTGCTACACACTACACACTGTACGTTTCATTTCTAAAAAGCAAATTTGATAAATAATACTGTATTTAATGACTTTGTCAGGGATGACTAGAAACGGTGTTACATGTAAAAAGCGTAATTAACTTTAGAATTTAATTTGTGCATAATTATTGGTTGTGTAAACGCTTGTTTATTTGTACGCGGTCTTTGTATGAATGTGTTGCGCCGATATCTGTTTTTTCATTACCTACAAACTTCACGGAGCTTTTTCTGACAGCTCTTGCATCATTGTTGAATCCAGGGGGTCACCGAGGGGTAGGGGGGGGATACGTCCCTCGGGCAGTACAGATTCCCTCCCGGGAACAGTACCACATGATATTCAGGTTTTCTTAATATGTAAAATTATGGGTGGATTGTGCGGAAATAAGTAATTTTTAAAAATACCCTCCAGAACTTACGTTCACCTGAATCTACATGACCTTCACACAGCGAATCACAAACACCGTCGAGAGCGAATAAGTACGATTGTGTACCGAAGCGAGCTGCGTGGAATTTCTCTTTACTGGATGCGTCTACAGTAACGTCTTTAAGACTTGGCGTACTGACTATTATATGCAAAGTTTATGTCATTTATTGTCTGATTTGATTACTTCTGTCTTCTGTATTTCAGATATTGTGTTATTGCCTGCTGCGAATATTTGAGTTTATACGTTCTCGACCTCTCAGAGAATATTTGTTGTAATTTAAAGACTTGTTGACGTTTATGGTATTTAGTAATTACATCATTTAAAGAACTGCACACCGTCTTCACTGAGTCTAGCTGGCGGTCCACAAAGTATACTCTCGTACCGTTGCGATATTTGAAGATATTGAGAAATATTATAGCTAATAAGGCGTGCGACTCGTGTCGCGGCTCAACACATAAACTAGAACATCTGGCATTTGTAGACTTTTCCAAAGCTTTTGATAGGCTAGAACACAACTTTATGATTTGGACATGACAACATGGAGTACCAAGAAAAGATTAGAGTCATAGAAGAATTATATCGTATAAGAACAGCAAAGCTAAAATAAGACCAGAAACAAATGGAAAGTACTTTATATTAGAACCGGAAGTAAAGCAAGGAGACCCACCGTCTCCAAATCTATTCATAGCCACTTTAGAACAGATTTTTCGCAAATTAAAATGGGGAAATATGGTATCGAGATAAAAGGAACAAGACTATAAAATCTAGGATTTGCCTATAACATAATCCTGAGATGTATCAAAGAATAGCACAACACTCAAGATATCTATGAAGAATTAAAAGAGGACAGTGGAAAGGCAGGGTTAAAATTAATTTGTGTATAACCAATTTAGAACATAATGGTAGGTTCTTCCGGGTTATGCCGTCGTCGTCGTCGGTTTAAACCTGACGTTTCGCTGCTCATGCTGTCAGCTTCTTCAGAAGTTTTCTAAAGACTTATGCTGGTGCCTTCTGCTCCTGGTTATATACCGAGGAGTCGATACGGTTGGCTGCCCATGTAGATCTTGTATGTTATTGGGACTTGTTAATGGTTTAATTGGTTTTTCAGAGCTACCTTCCATGTGTTAATAATGCGGTAGCTGTATTCTCGATTGAAATTGTTTGGATTTTTAATACTTTCTAGAGATTCTCGAATAACACGAGGGAAGTATTGTTTAGTCCTGGCTAGTATGTTTACGGAGTCGTAATTTATTCTGTGGTCTCCTGGTCCTAATAAGTGTTCTACGATGGCTGATTTTTGTATGATTCTAAGTCGTCTGCGACTCTGGTGTTCTTTTATTCGATGCTTCTTCCCGTTTGTCCAATGTAAGATTTGTCACAAGTACATTAGAGCTGGTAAATACCTTCTGTCTGTAGCCTGGGCAAAGAATCTTTCTTGGAGGGGATCAATTGGTCGACCTTTCTTATAGTACCATTGCGGACGCCGATGTTTTTTTTTTAATTGACAACCACAGCATAACCAGGAAGAACCTACCATTATGGACAACAGCCGTGAAAGCCTGCATTCGACTATCAAACGCCTCTACACGGGGAGGACATATTCAAGAAGACCAGGAAGCTGGATAAGTTACGGAAGAAATATAGTCAACGGCTTGCATTACTTAAGATTAATGAATTGTAATTCAGAAAGTGTAACTTGTATTTTAGAAAGTGTAAATTGCAATTAAGAAAGCATTAATTGATATTTAGACAGCATCACTTGTAGCTCAGAGATATATACATATATAGAGTAGTGTGTAAAGTTTGCAATAAATTTAATATTTATTGTTAAAAAATCGTCGGATACAAAAGGTTCTTAGTAACAGCATATACTAATGACGTGAATTCTATGGTAAACAATGTTAAAGTTAATTTATTTTCAATCAAAAGATGATAAACAAAAATTAAGATAGAACTTTCCGGAAATTTTTTTACAAATCAACAGTACAATAAATATTACATTTTTTGTAAACTTTACACACATTCAGTATGTATGTATCTACACAGTAATTCTACAGAAAGATCGTATCTTCGTTTCTGAATTACAATTGATGCTTTATTACAATTTACACTTTTTGAATTACAATTTACTAATCTGAATTACAAGTTACATTTACTGAATTACAATTTACTAATATGAATTACATTTGACGTTTTATGATTTACAATTTACTACTCTGAATTACAAGTTACACTTTTTGAATTACAATTTACTAATCTGAATTACATTTGGCGCTTTATGATTTACAATTTACTAATCTGAATTACAAGTTACACTATCTGAATTACAATTTACTAATTTGAATTACATTTGACGCTTTATGATTTACAATTTACTAATCTGAATTACAAGTTACACTTTCTGAATTACAATTTACTAATCTGAAATACATTTGACGCTTTATGATTTACAATTTACTAATCTGAATTAGCAGTTACACTTTTTGAATTACAATTTACTAATCTGAATTACATTTGACGCTTTATGAATTACAATTTACTAATCTGAATTACATTTGGCACTTTCTCAATTACAATTTACTAATGTGAATTACATTTGACACTTTCTGAATTACAATTTATTAACCTGACTTACAAATGAAAAAGGTGTATGGTTATGATGAACTAAAATGTACGTATATCTGTAAGTAACTACCATTGGGAGGCAGGAGCGGTTAACTGGTACATGAAATACAACAAAAGAACTCTGATCTGCATTACTTGCTACCACAGTTGTCAAACGGCTGGAAAGGTTGCAGATGACCAGAATGAACTCGTTGTTACTAAGTGACAGAGTTTTTCCCAAGCCTGTGATGTGCTATGGAAAAGATGGAAGGTATTCGCATTTCAAGATTACTGAAAGATTATTGCAAATAAACTGAACAATTTTGAAGATTGTTTGAAGGCTTGAAATAAATACAGTAAAACATCAAACTATGATAAAGTAGGACGATGAACCTTCCTGCACCTGAGATTTCGTGCAGCCAGAAGGTAAATTTTGCTTTTAAAATACCGTCATCGGCCAGATAAGGCACAACAGCACACAAAATCATGGAATCAAATCTGCACCTGATTTCGGACGATATATGTGGATACTGGCGCCACCCAAGCGTGCAAAAAAGCGCGAAAACGTGTCTTACAGCATCAGAACATCAGAAGTAAATTGAAGACTAAACACTTTCAAATTGCGAACCGGAAAAATAGTCCTGAAGTTACTTACTGGAAATTTTCGAAAAAGAGAATGCCAATCATAAATTGTAAATCAAAGCAGAGGCATAGAAAACCTACCATACGCAATGATGTTCAGGTTTTCGAAAATGCTGAAAGAATGAATGAAAATAAAGAAAAGCATTTTAGGATTGTGGCAGTGCAGTGTGTATTCATAAGCATTTTCCGTATGGTAAATAGTTTGTTTTATAGATAAAGGTATAAATACGAGTACATAGAAGTATGGTCAAATCCTGTATTGTAGTAAGTACGAGTAGATTTAAATAAACATTGGTCCAGTAGAGCAACATGTTTTCTATTAGCATCAGTGATTGTTTTAGTAAATGAAAGGGTAATATTGTATTCTTGATAAGCAATATTAATTCTCAAGTTATCCAAAATATTTCGTAATTGTACATATTACTTAATATGAGTAACGCATGTAATAATACTAATTTGTGGAGCAGAACATATGGTAATAAAAATGGTTTGTCTCTACCCTCACGCTAAACTTTTTTTCTTTCTCCCCTTCCTTATACCCTTTCCGGTGTTGAATTTGAGTTGGGTTGGCCTCCATTATCCTTCCGTTTATTTCTTCCTTTGTTTTCTGTTTTATGCCATTTTCTTCATCTTTTCTATTGGTTTTTCCCGTTTCTTTTCCCATTTCTGCTATTTGCTGTGCCCATGTCTTCCTTCTCCTCCCACTTCTCATTTTCTTGTGATTTTTTTCTCCCCAGACTCTTCTGGTCAATCTGTTTGGGCTCATCCTTGTCATGTGGCCGAACCAGTTTAGTTGTCTTTTTTGTATTTTGCTGGTTATTGATTGCTGTTTAGTCAGTTCTCTAATTGTATTGTTCGTTAATCTGTCCCATTTTGTTTTTCCCCCAATTGTTCTTAGGTGTTTCATCTCCATAGCGTCTATCTTCCCTATAGGTGTCTCTTCCGCACAGTCCAGTTTTCGCATGCATATAACAGTGTTGGGATGGTTATGACATTATGGATTCTTAGTTTTGTTTATTGTTTAATTTCCTTTTTACCTAGTAATGCATTCAGTGCACAGTAGAGTTTGGTTGATTTTCTTAGCCCAGTGGCCAGGTCATCAATTGGGGTGGTTACCTGACAATTTATTCCACTGACTTTGGCCTACTTTTATTCATCAAACTCATTCAGATCCATTATGATCCACAAGAGATTCTATTTCGTCATGCATACAGTGAGTGTGGCACTACATCGGCCCTATTTGGACATGGAAAAACTAAATTCTGCAGTGTTCTTCAGAAGCACCCTAATTTTGTTGAAGCAGTAAGTGCATTCAGAGAGTCAGAAACTACTCCTGACCAAATTGGATAAGCAGGTGAGACATTTTTCGTAGCCTTGTATGGTGGGGACATGAATGCTCAAACTCTTGGCGGTCTACACTGTCGGCTTTCTGAAAAATCTGTGAATAAAAGCAAGTTTTACCTTGCCAGACTGCCACCACCGCAAGATGCAGCGCGGTATCACGTATTACGCATATATCAAGTCCAAACATTGGTGGGCAGAGAAAAGAGTCCTTTGGATTGTGGCTGGACGACATGCAGGCGACCACTGACTCCAATTAAAACAACAGAAAACGCTGCACCAGATTCGTTGCTACAGACTATTTTTTGCCAATGTAAGAAAGGGTGTGCTAAGGCCTGCAGCTGCAGAAAGGCTGGTTTGCATTGCTTTATTACTCGTAATAATTTATGTGGACAATCATGCCTGGATGTTCCTAAGATTATTGCAAACGACGATGACATAGAGGAAGAGGCGGTTCCAATAGTTGATCAGATGATCGCCCAAAAAAATGAAGACATTACATTTTACCTTTGTTATATAAAGTGATGAAGGTTACACTACAGATAGAACCAAATGATCAAAAGTGTAACGTTTCTATAAAAAAAAAATTGTTTGCATGTACGCCTTATTTGTATTAATCTGTATTATTATTACTTGGTATTTTGTCTATTTTTATACGTATACCTATCATTTGGATACAAAATTATTTTGTTTTGTCTTTAAATTGAACTAATTTATTTCTTTTTGTTTGTATGTACTCCTTATTTGTAAATGTATTGCTTGAGCCAATTTATATACATACCTACATATTCCATGTGTTGTGGTTTTATTTGTAATTATTTTATGCATATATCTATCATATGGCTATACAGTGTTATTCATTTTGTCTTTAAATTGAACCGATAAACCGTTAAGATGATGGATACTGTGTTTTTGTGGTAGTTTTCCCTAATTTTTGAAAAAAAAATCTGCTTTGAAGCTTTGTATTTTGGTAACTATGAGGTTTAGAAAAACATGTTATTGGCGTAAATTGTAGCAAATGCTGTGGGTAGAGGTAATGTTTTTTGTAGAACGCAGTAGTAAAAAGTGCCTCGACTGACAGAGCACATGCTGTAATCTCAAAATTATTCGTTCACACAGCCAAAATTTTGCAAAATCGTTGTTACTTGATTTAGAATGTGTACGCGAAAGTTTTGAAAGCAAGTGTACACACAACATATCCAAAATCCAAAACTATATGGCCTTTTGCCAGGTAAAATGTACTTGGCCACAAATCCATTTCCACTCTGAGAAAATTCTCAGCTACGGCCGGATTTGAATCCATGCCCATCTGGTTGCTAAGCAGGCTGCCAACCCACTCAACCAACCAGGCTGCACAATAGTGATGTAACAGCTAAGTAATAGTCAGTGTTGGGTAAGTTACTCTAGAAAAGTAACTAAGTAAGTTAATCAGTTACTCGACAAAAAAGTAACTGAGTAAGTTACTAAGTTACAGAATTATAAAAGTAACTTGAATAAGTTACTAAGTTACCATAAAGTAACTCGTTATTTTTTAAGTTACTTTTTTTATGAGAGGCAATTACTATCAACTTAATATCAACAGAAACACATATTTATAAACAATTGTTTATTAGTAAATTAGATTCCTATTTGGTACATTTCTGTCTTATGTATAAAATTTATTAGTTTTTAATAATAACTGCATTTCAAAATTTTTATCGCTTAATTTTGTTCGTTTGAAATGGAGAACGTCTTTTGCAGTGCTGAACAATCGTTCTACTGGAGCACTGGAAGGGAGGGCAGTATAATATCTAATAAATATTTCCCTAATTGTTGGAAATTTGTCTAAAGCTGTTAAATTGGATGAATGGCACTTCATATATATTTCAGTTTCGTCCATATTTTTGGACCGCTTTACTGTTTTGAAAGAAAAAAAATTGTGTTCTCCTTTGTCTCCATCATTATTTTGTGGACTGGGAAGTGGACAAACTGATGAAGTAGAAGCACGATCTTTTACTTCATTTTCCAATAATGTAACAGCGTTTTGTGTTTTTTCTGCATCACATATCCACTCAAATTTGAACCAAGGATGAGTAACCGCCGCCAGAGTGTAGTCAGAGTTGTTGCGAATTTCTGTGAATCTAAAATAAAAATTGGCAACAACAGTCAATATTTTTGTTAATGCATTCCTATTAAATAAATACCTTTTATTTAAGCCATCGGTGATAGCTTTAATCAATGATCCGCAAAAAGTAAAATTCTTTGTTTTCAGTAATTGCATTTTCCGGTATATTTCTTCTATGGTTGGTTGTAAGTAGGCCATGTACATATTGTTTTCGCCTTGCAGTATGTCTAGGGCATTAGCTACTGGTTCCATAATCTAAAATTAATTATTTATAAAAAACAATTGTAAATAAACAAGAAATATTTGACAAACCTCACAATATTCCGCTATAAACTTAATATCTTGCGCTGACAACCGTGAAATTTTGACAAGATCACAAGCATCGTTAAAACTATTAACGTTTTTTGAAATCAATTTTGCTATTAATTTAACAGCATCGAAAGTGGAATTCCATCTTGTGGCATTAGGCGTGGTTAAATGGATACCCAAGCACTTCTTTATTCCATCTGCAGCAGGTCCAGAGTATGACTGTTTATTCCACAATGCTTGACATTTTGCAAATGCTGCTCGAGAAGCTCTTTTATAAATAATGTCCGTTTCTGCTACTAGGGCATCTTTTGTCGCTAATAAATTCAATGTGTGGGCAGCACATCTATGATGAGGTGGCAATAAATAATGGTTATCAATTTCCATTTCTCCATTCTGAAGTAGTTCTGTTATTTCTACAGCTTCTGTCACGTCTTCATTATCTTCATCCTCTTCTTCTTCTTTGTCACCAAATAATCTTAAAAAATTAGAAATTGTAAGCAAACCCCAAAACGGAATATATTTTAATTGTCATAATCTGAACTACGACTACTGAATACTGAACTACATACCTGAAAGCTTTCACAAAATTCGACCCGTTGTCAGTGATAACCTTACAGATTTTATGTTGGATGTTATATTCTTGAAATATTTCCTCCATATTCTGTGCTAAAATGTTGTATCTAACGCAACCTCTTAAGCGACGACAGGCAATCACAGCAGATTTTCTGTGTAGGGTCGTATTTTCTATCCAATGCACAGTCATTCCCAGAAAACTTCTAAAAACAATCAGAATGTTGAAGTAACACGAAAGGTATTTTTGTTTAATACTTGCCTGTTATACATTTTCCACAGGTCTGCTGTTACAGCAACAAGATTTGGTTTTTCTAATGCAGCTATTAATTTTTCCTTTAGATTGTGGAAGGATTGCTGCACTTTAGCCATGAGAGTTTTCCTCGTCATAATGTGGTTTGTTGGAAATGCTGTGTTTGTAAAATTTCTCCAAGGCTGTCCTTCAATAAATGAAAATGGCAAAATAGCTTCAACAATTAAACGCTCCGTGATCTGATTTAATTTTAGCTGTGATATGCTGCCCTGGCGGTTAATACAACTTTCAAGCGTTTGCTGTTTGTTATCACCGACTTCAATTCGTTTTTTCTTGCAAGCAGAGATCGCTGCATCAATTTTCTTTAAATAAGAAGAATGATTGATCTACAACAAATGCAATTGTAAAACACTGGGAATGATATTTATTTATTTATTTTCGTTTCTTTGTGACAAAAACCGGCTAAGCCCAGTGAATTGCCCACTACAATTTTATACAATGATAACAAACTTAAAATTAATTCAATTTAACATGAATTACGGTAAAAAGCGAGGATTTATTAGTAGGAAAGAATGTAGATAACATTCCCAAAACTTTTTCAAAAAATGCAAATAAAGTCATACTAGGATAATAAAAGCCTTGCAAAAAGCCAAGGATAAAAAAACAGAAACGAATCCATTGAAAAAAGCCATGAAAAAACTCAGTGGAAAAGCCACCAAATAAAAATCCAAACAAAAAAATGTATGTAGTGGTTGTGTTTTCTTGTGTGTTTTTACCATAGCTTTTTTATACTGATTACCCAACTAAATTGTAATAATCTAGAAGAATCCGTGGAAAAAAAACACTGCATATTAAACAAAATGCATTGCCGCTTACCTTAACATGTTTACGTATATTTGACGATGATGTAACGGCACAGGACAAAAGTTTTGTTTGCGGTAGACACAATTTACACATTACCGTAATATTTTTTTTCAGAGGATCTTTATAAGCTTTAAATTCGAAAAATTCTTCATACCCAGGCCAAGGTATTTTATTGCTCGCTAACCGCACGTCTTCAAAATCATCAACCTCCATTAAAGTGCTATTCATTTTGTTAAACAAACACTTATTGAAACTTGTAACAAATTTACTACATGAAGTGCAAATAGCAACTACAACACAGAATTATTATAGTAATGTTTAAACAGCAGAAGGTGGGGGAAGGAACAGGCTTAGAGCTTAGACGCGCTAGTTCAACGATGTTTTTGGGATCCAGTAATCCACATTCCTGCTCAGAGAGCTTCTAGTTGTTAAAGGATTAAAGATTACTGGAAATAGCTGTCACCACTCAAATAGGATCCGTCAAATATTATTTATTATCGACTAAGTACAAGACCTGTGGTCGGTATTAGCATTTTCATACTGAACCATTCGCAATTTCTACAAATTCTTCAGCTTCAGGTATAATTTCTTAAATACTACGCATTAAAAATCGAACATTTTAAAATATTTTACATTTGTAGCATGAAAATGTAACTTGTCATATTCAGTTACTTAAGTTACTAAATAATTGTAACGCGTTATAGTTACAATTACTGAAAACACAAAAGTAATTAAGTTACTATTAAGTTACTGAAAAGTAACTAGTTACCAGTAACGAGTTACTTTTACTTAGTTACTACCCAACACTGGTAATAGTCATATGGGTTTTAAAATTATATTGTATTATATTTATTTTTCTTCGAATATGTATAAAAAATGTACAGCAATAATGTTGACGTGAAATAATTTATGGCAGTTTAACATCGCTAGGCAATTACCAAAAATTGTGGTTGTTTATTGACAGATTAAATGTGTATTGTGAATTAACTTTAAATATGGTATCAAGCAGTCGCCCCAGTAATTAAGCTACTGTCATCATATGAGTATAGTATCTGGCGGTTTGTATATGGATCGTAACAGTTTCTAATCGAACTTATTTTGGTGGTACACAGCTCTTAGCTTTGTAAACATTCAGTTCTGTAAATTCCCTATGTTTCTGCTAAAAGTGCAGGACTTACATTTCAAGTAATAATAATAATAATGAATGCTTTTATTAATATACAATATTTTGGGCGAAGTTCAGTTCACAGTAGAATTACTGTGAACTGCTCTTCCACTTAACCCAAATACTGTTTTCCATTTAGGTGAAGTGAAAAGATAGACTTTTGAACTTTAATAAATGCAAAATTATTTTGTCATTACTATTATTACTTGTGTATTTTTAGGATTCTAATTTAAAATATATAATTAGATATAAGAATTGTTTTAGAACATTCAGTCACTCACGAATTGACCAAAAAGTATAATTGTGAAATATTATAGTAAACGTCTCAAATAAAACAAATGACATATTAAAGCTTGTGTATAAAGAATAAATTCTTGTTCGACACAAATAAATGTTAATAATTTGCTTAAACGAATTAATAAAAGATTCCCATACCCTGCAGACCTTTTCACAATTCCTGTATTATCGAGCGGCGTTCTTGTGCTTGCACGTTGGGTTGTATATCTGCTAGGGATGGAATTGCAATGCGTTAAGCGATGGACAACGGCTAGTGAAACACTGTTTTTATCTAGGGCTAAAGTGAAGCTCACAACTGCTTACATCAAATATATTTGTAAAACTGAAATAATACTTTAAAAAAATGAACGAAAGTACAGAGTTATCTATACAAATATCTAAGCAAATATTTAAACTTTATTGGTTTTGCACTTATTTAGACAAACTGCATTGATTTATAATTCAATTGACTTTCAATTGTTTTTTAATTTTGAATGTTTAATCACTGATCCGGTTAAAAATTTCTGTGGCTAAGATTAAATACCAAAATATATTTTGCATTTGTTATTGTTAAATTATACTATATAGAAATGCAAATCAACAATTCTATTGTATTATGATTCTCAAAAATTAAAGCCAAATAATACCAAAGGCGATTGTTAATCATGAAATTCTAATACATAATTTAACATGGACTTATTCGCTTGATAAGTAAATGTAACCGTATACGGATGTAAGTTACATTTAAAAAACACGAGAAGTATGACTAGTTACTCTGGTGCATTTGTACCTATGCTGTATTAGTCACAACGTTTTTCTCAGTGCAATGTTAAATTAGAGAAAAAATAATGAATCTATAGTACAATTGATAAGTTGAAATGATATTTTTAAGACAATTAGTGATGCCCTGGAATTATTTAAACTAAGAGCATGCGCATGTGTAGCGGGGTAGTTTTACCCTGCAGAAGGTCGGGTAGTTTCCACTTTTGAATATGTTTACAAGATCCGGGTCCTAACGAAAATTTCAAGTTTTCCAACTTTTCGAGCCGCCATCTTGACAAATAAATGGGGCATAAAACGGGGCATTGTTGTTTTTCATTAATCTGTTTCACCTTACAGCTGCAACTCTGTATTTATCTCACAAAATAATGTTTCAAACAAAAGTTCTAGGAAAGATGCCTTCTATAATATTGATAATAACTAATAACTATCTCTATCTGAGAATGAAAGATAATGAAAAAAAAAAACCGGCTTTGAGCGCCATTTTTTCCAACTGGCGTTGGCGGTCTGAAAAGTTGTAAAACTTGAAATTTTCATAAGCACTCCGAACTAGTACACATATCCAAAAATAAAAGCTACCCCACCTTTTGTAGAGAAAGGCCCCTTTTTGTAACCTGCTACTGGACCATTGCTACAATTTACTTGCTCCGCCTTCTAATTTCACATTCTCTAGTATTCACTTTGCTTTGTTACGCATCTTTTCCCGCGGTTGTCTGTGAGCTCGCCGTTTATATTTCCCACGCTGCGCCACGCCCATTTGGCCCAGCGGAGATAATTTTTCAAGTACTAGCATTTGTTTGGAGGCGCATCTCTTTCCGATCTTGCTTGCAAAACGAACAACATGCCGTGGTAACAGTTAGAATTTCGGAGGTTTAATTTTTGGGCTGCCGTTAGTTCGATGATGTGTATGTGAGCCTTCACTTTTGAAGTGGATTTATTCTCCGATCTTCGATGTAAGGAAAGCTTGACTCCCACGCTGTTGGTGAAATTTTTCATGTTGCCACGTGTTTCGCAAATTCGCCTGGAATCCTGTCCGGAGTGAGTAAGAGTTCGCTTCGAACTATTCTGTCTTGTTATACTATCGTGGATTCCTTCCTTCTTTATAACACCTAGTGCCGGAGGGCCAAAATTGAGGCTTGGACTACAGCTGGTCTTATTTGCATGCGCACGTACTATGCTCTGGGAATTCTGGATCTTCGGACCCGCTTGACCACTGCTGCAGACGCCATTTGAGCGAAGGAGAGGATCCAACAAGGAGGCTTACCTTCAGGTCTATTTTGTCCCAGTATCTCACGGTGAACTCCCTTCTGAACCACCAGCTTCGGGCCGCCCGAATTTGGGGACAAACGATTTCGAGAATCGTGACATCATTCGTCCGTGCGTTCGCTGCCGGAATCGCGTTTGCGTTACCTCCGAAACCAAGCGCCACTGTAATCTTTACCTGCCCCTGAGCCTAATTTTAATGTGTGAAATAAGGCGAGTGCCTTATTGTTGAGTGACAAACTGTGGGTATTAGTTTAAATTCTTATCTGAGGTATCTCATGCTATTACTGCTAAATTAGCCAAACTTAATTAGTATAACAAGTATGTGGTCACCTGCGATTCTGCTGGTGGATCGATAATTTTGTGATCTTTACTGCGATCCCGAACTTATGAAAATTATATTACTGTGATTTTGTGAACTATGGAGGCTGTCTATTGTATTTGAAGCTCTTCTTTCAGGAATTGTTTGTGCTTAAATATTGTGAGTTTACGAATTCTCTTGAACACCTGGGTGCACTCGCCGTATTGTAATACAAACAAATTCGTTGGCACACTGGGCATTTATTTCTATTATTTCGTTCCACCGACTGTTTTGTTAAAAACCTGCAAGCCCCCATCCGACTGAACTGGCGGCCGGATATTGCACCCGAGTGTACAATTTTCTGAAAGAATGATCAACGAATTAAAGTAGCTAGCACTATGTCGCTCGGGAAATGCAACGGAGGTAATGGGTCTCATGCTACTTGTCCATCTGGTTGCTAAGCAGGCCGCCAATCCACTCAACCACGCAGGTGTCACTTGCCATGTACAACCGATTACTAGTTTAGTGCAAGTTTTGTTGCACTATTTGAATTTGTATTTGAAGATTTTGATGTTTTACGCTAATCAAGGCACTTACTTATCATTTCTACTTTTTATTGCAATGATGTAATTTTTGACCTGCTTATTATAGAGAGCTTTGGTTGTAATGTATACAATTGCATATTGTGAAGTGTATTAGTCCAATTTTGTAGTTTTTATACAAATTAGATTTGTAATTTCGTTCAGCAATGGGTTTCATCTCAACAAATCGACTTTATCTATCATAGTAAGCATAATATAGCATTACGGATAACTTTTCTGATAAAATAGTTTCTCAATTCTTGGGGAAACTCAATGCAAAATGTTTTTTTATCAATCGTCAAGGCCTCCTTGATTTGAAAAAAATCGAAAATATATGTAGGTACTCAAAATTAGTTTCAAGCCAAGCAAGGCCAATCTTAAATATGAACTTGGAATTCCACATTTTTTCTCCAATTATACCTCTGGTATCATCACCCTCATCTAGAATGTTTTCTTCTACTGACAAGAGAAAATAGATGCAAACACAGTTTTAGATCATTTTCATGATTGGTTAACAGTTACTATTCAATACCTAACCACCAAACAAGAAATGCGTGGGATGGACAGTCATAGGAATCTATAAAGGGTCAGAAAACATAAATACCTTTCAGCTATACATAAAGACTGCGAACAAGTTGTTACGTGTAAATTATGCTCTAATTGACAATTTAACATCCTCATCCAAGAGTTGTCTTGAGTTAAGCTATTTTCAATTATTATTTGATTGGTATTACGTGGGTTAAGTTGCCACTTTTTCGTTTGCGTGGGTTTGGTTGCCTACCCCCTGGCTCATATTCTATGCGATTTTGAAATTCTAGGGAAATTCTGGAAATTTTGGGAAAATGCCTTTAAAGGGAGAACGATTTCCATCTTGGATGGAGTGATAGGTTGCTTCTGGTACTTTACGGTTGATGTATCGGAGATGCACTTTATGTGAATTTAAAATCGTGCGATGTCTGGGAAAGTTTCGACCAGCATTAATGTGTTGTGATGCAGTTTCTGATATTCATTTAGTTATGATAGGATTCAGAAATATTTCAGGAGCAAAACTTAGCTCTGGTCGTTATCCAACCTCGTTAAGCCACTCTGCTTTTGCTTTGTAGTCGCTTGACGATGTTGCGATATTTCAGCCTTCTTACCACCCCGCTTAGTGTGTTTCCCTTTTGGAGCTCTGATAGCATTACGATAAACACTTGAAGAAGCAATTTGTAAGCGGCTTGGATGTGCTCTACAGCTACTCTGGCAAAATAGTACCCTCAGAAGTGTTTCACCTTCTACAATTTCACACCGTCAACTGGCGAAAACCTCGCATACTTCAATCCTGCAGCGAATTTAGGACCACAACTCTCCGAGGCCGCCGCGCCGCCCATAGAGTTGAGCATCCCCAGATATCTTCTTTACGATTCCTATAGTAGTAGCCATTTCTAATATGCGGAGATACAACACTGGAAAGATATCTTCCGTGTATATACTGAATGCTTAACGTAGCGTTTTACTTACTAAGCAGAGCGTTGAGGAATAAATCTGCTGAAGCTTTATAGATTGTATGCCTTGTGCACGCTGAGTTAATTATTACATGCTAAGACTTTTTAGTATTTTTGTAGTAGATTTTGGTCGCAATAAATTAGCGCTGAACACGTTTACGACGTTTGTGCGCAATAATGTTATTTGATAAGAAGTACTGAAACTTTTGTCTGTTTCTCGGTGACGGGTAAAACACGAAATGAAGTGTAGTACAAGCATTCGGACGCATAAGGCCTTCTGTACGGATTTTTGCTTCTAATGTAATCAAACCTCATATGCTTTTAGCTTTTAGCCCTCGTACTCCGCTTTCGCCCGGTTTCCATTTGCAGTTGGGAGACTTGTGCTCGTGTAGAACATTTCGAAAAAATGGTACAATTTTCTGTTTACTTAGCTTATTTCAATTCCATTTTACCAATAAAACTGTGTACATGTATGAACCATTTTAAATTCTCAACTAGTAAAATTAAAATATAATTTGGAGTAAAATGAACGTCACATTCACTACAACTACATTAAAATAAAACCTTAATTTCAAACGACATCACTAGAAATACATTAAAATATACAAAATTATAGGTTTATACCTCTTACGATGTTATCTGAGTGCATGTGAGTGTCGCATTCGCCATTTCTCTAGTGTCTTTCTGAATATTTTCGTTTTTTAGAGCTCAATTTATTTATATTGTTATAATATACCCTGCTCTTGCTTTAGGTTGTATTTATTTATTTAAATGTTATGCACTGATATTTTTAGTTAATTAATTACTCTTATCTCATGGGTTGACTTTTTACATCCTGTCTATTTGTTATTTGAATATGTAAATTTATTTAATAATATACTGGCTTAATTGCATACATTCGTATGATTCCATTGAATGCGCTCGTTTTTAATCTGCCTATTTAGCCAATGGAATATCTTTGTACGGGATTTTTGAAGTTATAAGAAATTTCTTAATTTTAACACTTATAGTGGCCTAACCTCAACATTTCTGATGCGGCACAGAGTTAGTAGGCTTATTTGTAGCAATTACATCCTCTATAACTTATTGATGGGTGGCCTAGGTGATTTAGCGTAAGTAAACAAAGCTACTGTAAACAAAACTCTCGCGAAGGACGTCACATAACTTTTATTACTGAATTTTAGAAGAAATTACTACTGACCTTGGGATCCTGTTCTGCAGACTGATGTTAGGCCTGTATCGGCCCACCAGCAATTCCCTCGTTGTCTGGGCTCCTTTCTTATGGTTAGCTTGCCTTGCAAGTCTCCTAAAATTTTGCTAATGTGATTTTTGCAGGATGATCTCTGCATTTCCTCCGATATGGTTTTGCTCGCTGCTTCTGGGCCCACAGCTAGGGCTCCGTTGTGATGCGTGAAGGTTGCCGTTATTCTTGGGCTTCTATGGCATCCGATTCTTTCACTGAACCTCCAACTAATTACCGATAAAGCACCCAGAACCAGATGCTCACATCTAAACATCTTTATCACCTGCAGAGGGGCTAAGAATAATTGCAAATTCCTGCAGCCTATCCACACCACTGCACTCATATTGTAAAAACGGTGTTTATTTTATATTTTTTGCTTGGGGTTTTGTGGGAAACCAACCACACACAAATTTTTTTGTGCCCCACTTGATCTTACTTTGTTTCCTTCTGTTTTTATAAATTTAGGTCAAAGCTTATGCTATTTGATTACAATTTCAAATTCAAATTGTGACATTTAAATGGAATATTTTAATATAGTATTTTAAATGTTCGAATTATTTTAATTTCTATCATAACTGTATTATTAGCTTAAATTGCATTCATTGCAATATATTAAATAAACATTGGTTTAAAGAAAATTCGGATTTGTATTTATTGCTTTCTGGAAAATGTTATGTGGTTTAGGGATTTATACTAACAGATGTAGGTCTTCTGCTTTGGACCGTCTCGAACTAGTGGCGCTTCTTAACAATCCACCTCATCCTGCTCAGAATCCAGCTGGGAAAACTTTGCTGCACCGCAAGACCATTCCTGAATCTCAGTGTTCTGTTTTCGCCTCATTTAGCATTATACACTATTTCTTTAATTTATAGAAGTTCCCAGTGCAGCAAAGTTGTAGAATAAAAAATAATTAAAGCAAATGCGATAATCAACAAAATTAATCCATATCTACACCAATGGTGAGCAGCTAAGAGAAAATTCAAGCAGACGCAATTATACGAAACGAAACAAAACTCTAATAAAAATTATTTTCATCTAGTATGGCTCTGGAATAGTTCCTAATTTATGAAAGCAACTATAAGTTACTTAAAAATCAAATGTCAGGTTTCCCATTTAAGTATAAATGCACTTGCATTCATAAATTAAGACCTGTTTCATAGCCATACTAGATATAAATAATTTTGAATTATATTTTACCATGTAACAAAACAGTTATAAATTAGTTAAAAAGCATGAAGACAAACAAAAAGAATATTGTACAGTAAACTACATGTCAGAACAAAGGAAAATAAAGATAGACGGATAATTAGCTATAATAACATGTTTTATAACTTAGTAATACATAGAAATTGTGTGTCGTTTTTCTCTTTTCATCGTCATCGTTTTTCATGGATTAGGCATGTATGCCTGTTCCCGCGTGCATTGTTTTCTAGATCAATTAGCTGCATGTAACTTGTCTGCGGGTGCTATGCAAATATTTCGATCTTACCTACAAGGGAGAACGCAAAGGGTGTATTTGCACGGAATAAAATCGGGATGCTTTGGAATGTCTTCAGGTGTGCCACAAGGCAGTAATTTGGGGCCGCTATTATTTCTTATATATATCAACGATCTTGCTGAAGTGGTTCAATATTGTAACTATCAACTTTTTGCTGATGATTTCAAATTATTTTTAAAAATATCCAAAGCGGATGATGTGACTTATTTGCAGCAGGATTTGGATGCTATTGTTAATTGTAGTTTGTCTAATAAACTATATTTTAATCATGATAAATGTAAAATAATGAGTTATTTTTTAAGTAGACAGCCAATCCAAAATGACTATGTAATGAATGATACAACTCTAGAAAGGGTTACATCAATACGGGATTTAGGAGTGTATTTTACACAAAATCTGAAATTTGATATTCATATTGAAAAAATAGTTAATAGCTGTATGCGAACCTTGGGTTTTATAATGAGAACTTGCAATGAATTTAACAGCACCGATACCCTTATTAGCTTGTATTATTCTTTAGTCAGATCAAAGCTAGAATTTGCGGTTACTGTGTGGGAGCCAGGTGCTAGAATTAATTCCAAAGCATTGGAGAAAGTCCAAAATAAGTTTTTAAAATATTTACATTTCAAAAAAAACCCTGTATATCCGAATTTTGATTCGTATCAGGGTATTAGACTTGAATTTAAAATGCTTAAATTGAACCAAAGAAAGGTCATCACAAAGGTCATGTTTCTGTATAAGCTGTTAAATGATAAAATACATTGTACTGACATCCGATCAAAAATATTATTTTATGTTCCCGCCTATAGGTCGCGAACACGAATACTGTTTTATGTAAACTATAGAACAAATGTAAGAAAAAGATCGCCTGTAATAAGAATGTGTTTGTGTTATTATCAACTGGTTGCAAAAAATGAATCTCTATATATATTTGAAATTAATGAAAATATGTTTAAGAGGAAATTAACAGATACAGTTAAGCAGAGTCCAGATCTGTGTGACTATTAGTAGAAATTGTTAAAAGTTCAGTTGAATGTAAGTTTCATTTTGTGTCGTCAAAATTATATTTAATTTTCTTTATATGATTGTAGGAATAATGTAATTAGGCATTAAAGCCTGTTTTATTCCGTATAAATAAATAAATAAATAAATCTCTCCATGTCTCTTCTTCCTTTTGGATTATATCTGTGCGCTTGTTGTGGAATTATATCCTTATCCATTCTAGCGCGATGGTTGCACCATTGTTTGTAGCTTGTCATTGTTTCATTTAGTGAGGAGATATTCAACTCATTGCGTACGTCTTCGTTCCTAATTTGATCTTCTTTAGAACAACCCTTAATGGCTCGAAGAAATTGCATTTCTGCGGCTTGGATTTTGCTATGTTCCTTTCTTCATATCACCCAGGATTCGCATCCGTATGTTATAGTTGGTATTGCCATTGTCTTATAACATTTTAATCTGGCATCTACTCGTTCTTTAAACTTCTTTGTATGGTTCCGCATATAGCTCTAAATGTATTAGTTTTATTCTCTATAATTTTATTTATCGAGTATGTGATGTCGCAACCTAAATAATTAAAACGTTTCACTTGCTCAAGGATGCAGTCGTCTATTATAATTTTTTTCCTATGGGATCTTTTCCAGCAAAAGCCATCGATTTTGTTTTGTTTGTAGATATTTTAAAATTATATTCGGGATATTGGAGATGTAGGGAGTACACTGCCTTCTGTAGGTTATCTTCAGGTTCTTGCAATATCACCTGGTCATTGGCAAATAATACTGTATCATTTGTATCAATATCAAGTATACAACCACAATTTTTCATAATTTGTTGTACCTTCTGGTGTTCCACAGGGGTCACATCTCGAACCCATATTTTTTATATTTTCATAAATAATATAGCTGAAAATATTTCGTGAGAATTTCTTCTATTTGCACACGATCTTGACATTTATAAATGTATTTCAATTTTTGTGTGTTCAAACATAGTGAAATTGTTTAAATTACTCATTTCACCTATTAATGAAAGGAATCATTCACTTCTTCAACCCCATTTCATACAACGACTTATACTCTTAGAGCAAACTGAAATAGTCATGTATTCATCAAAAAGATTTTTTAAGTTCTTACTAGGTACGTGTGTTAACCCATTTAAGGTAGGTATCTATGTATATTAATCGAAGGTTGTGTAACATATTGTGTGTATATTTATATGTGTATATTTTAACTGTTGTATGCTACATATTTACTATCATATATCTACTTTACGGTTTTTTATATTTTTTTTGTAAACGGTGTTATTGCATTAGAGAAAAACTGAAAAATAGGTTTCTTGCTTAATTTTTTTTTATTTTTTTATTTTTGCTTTTATTTGGTATTATTTAAAACTCCAAGACCAAGAGGCCTGGTATTCGTAATCCTGGTAATTCTCGTATTGGTTTTGTTGCTGAATTCTTGGTCCAGGCTTGGCCGCAAACGTTCCTCCTTGGTCTTCGGTCTTGTTTTAAAAGTAAGAAGACTATAGCTACGTCAAAGGGAGAAAGCTGTGATTAATTAAAGCAAAGACTAAGTATTTGATTAAAGTAACTTTTCATTGCTGTGGAAATATTGTTATCTCTGTGTTTTTAAGGAAGACGATAATGTGGACAGTTAATTTGGAAGGTCTTCTTTTAGAAATTCAATTTGAAACACATTTAATATGCTTTAAAGCCCAGATTTAAATAAATGATTGAACATGACGATATAATCTGATGTTTCTAATTATCTATTTCTGTCTGAAGCAATTTTCATACTATTTTGGGTTTAAAGATCTTATTGTAGTATAATTAAACTGTAAAAAATACGCAATAAGTTTGCATTGCTGTAAGCGTATTGATTAGAGCAATGAATAAAATTACATGGGAAGTTACCAAACGAACCAGATGTCCGTTTTTTTTATATTTATTGGTTAGCGATAATGTGGAAGAGAGTTGATTCTGGACAGCCCTTTGCAGGGCTTGCGGCCGCGGACGGCATACGCAAGTAAGTAATAAATATTACAGTAAAGTTTTGCATAAAATCATACTTTATAGAGCCATATATCTTCCTAAATACTCGCTATCTCGCCCTTATTTTCCATTTAAGTCCGTATTCTTTGGTATAAAGTTGGGCGACTGGCTGCGTGCCAAGCTCAAAGTAAAGTCACGTTTAATATCTCAGTCCGTAGGTAATATTTTGTGGCGATTCGTATGAATTCCGCTCGTAAATTTTGCAGATTCGCTCGAATTTAAGCGGTCATGTATCATTTTTTCATTTTGCTTTATGTATATCGGCTGGCCTTAGCGGGCACCAATTTTAGACCGCAAGCGTTTAAAGGTGTCACACCAAAAATTTATTTGCATCAGTAGCATCCTCCTAGAATAAACAAATTCTCAATTAATATAAATTCCACGCTGTAATTTATTAAATGCTGAAATTATAGGGAATGGCTCTGAGTCGTTGCATTCTCAATCAGTTTTCGGGGGCGGAGCCGAAAAATTTGCCCCATTTTCCGCAAGAAAGCGCCAAGCTTGATTGCAAATTAAGGCATCAAATTAGACAATTCAGTTAGCACATAATTAACTTACTTTTCCAATTCTATATCCTTTGCGTTCTTGTTTGGAAATGCCAGATTGGTTATGCCGACGTTTATTGCTCCCCGTTGAAAAGTTAAATATAATGGTTTTTTACATAATAAAATTAAAAACTAATTCGACATAAATAAATTTGTATAACGGTGGTTCAGCATACGCTTCCAATGAAATACGTTGGTATACGATTTTAAAAAATAGTGCACTGAGATTTCTGTTTTTATCTTAACTTGATTTACGATTTTTATTAAAGAAAAAAAAGATATGGGTGCATTTGAACAGAATATAAATTGGGTAACCTATTTATTAGCGCATGTGCATAACTCTGAATTACATACGAGGTGTGGCAATTTAATTCACCATGTGCAATGCGATCAGAATCACGTGTCTATGCTTATCTGGGCATGCCTCAACTAGCACATGCGTAAACCGCAAACCATTAGAGCCATTCGTGAGTGAGCAATTGCGAAAGCAGTATGTTAATGCGTGATTCTTGACATAAAAATGAATAAAAGCAGGGCATTTTGCCAAACAATCTGGTGTGATTAGTAAAAATTCTTCTGAAACCATGGAACTGTTTAAAATGGTATACAATGAGGATGCTAAGCGTCTTTGAGTGACATAAAAGGTTCAGGAAAGGGCGAGACGATGTAAACGATGACGTCAGAAGCGGATGGCTAGAACAAATGATAAACGCATATGTGAACAGAGAGAAATTATAAATGAAACAGTATTAACAGAAAAACTGGATATGAGATTAACTACCATGATTATACCACTCCATCTAATATCAACCAATGAAAAAGGCAAAATGAATAGTTGCGCATGTACTAAATTTTGATAATGTACATAGCAACTGTGATAATCACATACCTTCCTGACTAATAAGTGATATTCAAATGCCTTCACAAACATCGCGTTATCTGCTGACAGTACAATTGACATAACAACCACATCAACTGTAGTTTTAATATTTATAAATAAACTGTTCAAACGTTGTTTATTGATTCAATATATTATCTAGCCGAATGCAACTCGTGTCTTCTTGATTATCAAATCATTTATCGATATATTGTTTTAGCTCTTCGGACTCGCGTGATTGCCAAACGATATATCTCGTGTAAACAGAAATGAATATTTGATAATCAAGAATCCACTAGTTGCATTATATATGATAATGGCCCCCCAAAAAGGTGGCGAAAAATTGCGGACTTGGTGGCTGCCACTTACACTAAGTTTGAATTACTATTTGTCTCTTGTTGGATATGTCGCTTGATTTATGTCTTACAACTTATTTATAATAGTATTATTATAATTCATTCTTTCATCATTGTCCCTGTTTTTCTCTAACACTGCTGTACAATCTGGTATAAAGATAATTCTGTAAATAAATAATAAGTAACTATATTATTAATTATTACTCGTATTAGGATAAACCTAAGGCGCATAAAATCAAAACGATTCCGAGTTTACCGTCAAATATAGGTGCAGTAGCTCGAAATATGACCGCGCGATAGCGCAATATTCAATTCTTTCAAATGAAAAATTGAAAACGGTAAATAACATTTGTAAATCGTAAACCTAGATACCGACATATTTTAATAAGTAACCTTTTGATTATTGTTATAAATTCAAAATCTGTAATACGAATTTATAACGCATACGTTCGGAGCAGGTTGGAATTTTCATCAATAATTTGGGGTCCTTATTATAATATCCATATATCGACAATTGAAAGTGTACAAAAGCGGTTTTTAAAACGTTTGTATTATAAGGAATCCGGAGAATATCCTCAATTCTCATCCTACATTAGTATGTTGCAGAATTTCGACATGATGTCCTTGGAACATCGGAGAATTATATCAAATTTGTTATTTATGCATAAAATAGTCAATTCTCACGTAGATGTGGATTCTAAAATAATAAGGCAGCTGAATTTTTTAGTTCCAAGGGTATCATCGCGAAACGAATTAGTATTTTATTTATCCCGCTCTAAGACCTAAGACAAATATGCTTCTAAACTCACCGATATACCGAATGTGCAACCTGAGCAACAGATTCGCCGGAAGACTGGATTTTTACATGCCTTCTGTCGCAAAGTTTAAGCGAATATGTTTAACATTATTTTGAAATCAACGATTTTATCCTTTCTTTTCTATTCATTACTAATTAATTGATTTTTTTCTTCTGTGCTTTAATTTTAGAAAACCCATTTTGGTTGCTATATGATAAATATTTTTGTTGTTTTAGAATAATTACTTTTAAATTATTTAGTTGATTGTGTGGATTTGTTTTGTGGTACTATGGTTTTTTTTATATTCTATTATTTTCGTTGTGAATGATATATTTATTTAAATGTATTTAACTGTGTCCTTAATTAGTTTTAACTGTTGGACGCAGTATAAACTCTCTAAAATAAATAAATAAAAATAAAATAATGGCGGCATTACTTATGCCCCATCAGAGAGAATATAACAGTATATTACATTAGCCTAATCACCACCCATTCTAAATGGAATTATCAAGGTGCAAGCCAACTAATGCTTCTGACGCGAGTTGGTCAGACTTTGTGCATTTTGAAAGTGAATAATGTAGACAACTTTGGGGATGTTGTTAAGCCATTTTGCCGTCGGCAGTAATTTGAATTACATTTCAAGCCTTCAGGGCCGTTTAGTTATATCGAAAACCTATTTTTAACTTTTTAGTCACAAACGCAAGCTCATTCCGTGCTCATTCGTTTCCGAGTACCCTGTATGTAGACGCGCTTGGATCTTTTGAAACACCCTTTTGAACGCGTGTGACTGCGAGGCCCCACGTTGGGCTCCAAAAATTAGCCTGTTACGGTATTAAAACAACTTTACGACACCCACCCAAGGTGAGCATCGCACCACGAAATCAGTCCTGGAAAACTGGCACACTTGCCCTGAGATTTGATAAAAACAGACTAAAGGCCACGGCTGGAACGCTCAGGAAGTCGGGTGTGAGTCACACGATACGTTCTGGGCAAGCGTGTTGAGGCATATATAGGGTACGTCAAAATTATAAGGGCGCCACCAAACCTGACTTTAAATGGGCTCGGGTAACCGGGCTTGGACGGTTAGGCGAGGCAACAAGTACGCTAGTTACTACTTGATAAGGGTACTCGAGAAGTATCGAACTCGGATGACAAAATCGATAATTTGAGGTTTGAATCGTTAGTTCGGGTTTGTGCTGCCACTGCGGGGGCGGCTGCTCCACTTACCTGCACACTCCACTACTCAGAGGTCGTCGTACATCTAATCGTGACACTAGCTGTTTATTCTGAAAAAGTAAAGCATGCAGGGGTTCTACACAGTAATAAGCCCCGCGCTTGCACAATTGTCTATTGAATGACGTTATACAGGATCAGGCAACGAATGGGTCACCATACTAAACCTAGGGCTTAACGTAAACCCCAGCTGGAGGTAATCGCACTATAACTAAAGCGTACAAATGTTACACACAAAAAAACAATATCCAAATAGAATATTACAAGAAAGCGTTCGAAACGCCTAAAATTAGCAACGCAGCGAAAGTCAATGTTTGCACAGTTACAAACCAAGAATGTACTACTGAATGAATGCGACCAAAGTCCATCGCTTACACGGCACATTCGCGTAAAAGGGGTCACTAAGTTACATAATCTCTTTAAATGGTACCTGGTATTTATTCTGGACTTCTCCTGAGCAGTACGGGTGGCAGTCAGCAGCGCCTGCATTTGCAAGCACATCTCCTTGGGCAAAGATTCCGCCGAATAATGGCGTAATGTTTCAATGTAGTCGCTCACATGGGATCGGTGTGACAGAATCGTATGGGCATTATTCACGTCCTGCAGCGAGTCCCCAACAACTTGTAGGAATGAAAAAACCACTTCTTTTCACGACATGGCCGGACGTAGCCCCCAACAACAACGCCAAGGAAAACGCGCTCACAAAACGACACGTGCGTCACACACAAGAGCTTCCTGCCGACCTCCTTGATCAACGGCCTGAGCTGAACTGCCAAGCAAGAAGCGTTACGACGCCGGAAGTGGCGTGAGCCAAAACGGCGTTACCACGTGACTCTCGACAGCCAATGGCGATGCGCCCAATAAAACAAATACGTTCCGGTGACGAAGAGAGCGCGAGGCCTCGCAGTCACACGCGTTCAAAAGGGTGTTCCAAAAGATCCAAGCGCGTCTACATCAGGGTACTCGGAAACGAATGAGCACGGAATGAGCTTGCGTTTGTGACTAAAAAGTTAAAAATAGGTTTTCGATATAACTAAACGGCCCTAAAGGCTTGAAATGTAATTCAAATTACTGCCGACGGCAAAATGGCTTAACAATGTTCTACAAATATAAAAACAGTTGACGGATTGCTCCTTATCTTATGAAACATATGCAGTAAGCAGGACACTATTCAGTGACGGCCACTTCTTAGTGTATTTTGAAGGCAATAGAAACTTTGTGACTGGTGACCGCCACTATAATTACTAGCGATGATGTTATAGCAATTTTTAGGTAGTTTTGCTTGGTAACTATGACGTTCAAAGAATATTATATTATGTCATTAAGAGCAAAAATGAAGTTTTATGTGCTACTGAACGTAATGAGGGAGTCAAACCAGCCGAAGCACATAAAGTAATTTTTTCTCACAATAACATATAGCGGGTCACCGGTTTCAAAATCAAACATAGCAAATTTTAAATTTTTAGTAAACAAATTACATATCTAACGTAATTGATGTCTAAGGAATAAGCCTCCCCCCACCACTATAATTTACAGTTCCGATCCAGGCAATCTTGTTTTTTAAATTAAATTAAATGTTTCTGGTGATATACCATGCCTTTGATATGTTCGGTTTTGAAACCGGTCACCCGATATCATTGAAATTTCAAACGAATTCCTCAATGGCAAAAAAGTAACAAAGGTGAAAAACAGTAATTTAGGAGGAATATGGAAAGTCAAGATTGAAGTAGAATCGTGATGCATTCTAAATTATTTTTCTATGGTTACTAGGAATGAAAATAACAAATAATAATTAAATTACATTGGTGAAATGTTTGACTTTGCTATTTTATATGATTAGACAGATAAAGTAGCACTTTTTATGCCTAATCATATAGTGACACTTCTATCTTGACAATCAAGTTACAAAAGTTGTCACTTTTATGACGATTGAAAATAATAGTATATTATCTGGAACAAAAGTTATACTTTATGTGGCGTGGTTGGACATATAGTATTTTTTCTTCATACTCTGTTTACCAACTATTTAAGAAATATTGAGAAACTAGAAATTATTTTAAGATAGAAAATTTTGTAAACTGATAAATGTAGCTTGGTTTGAAGAGCGTTACTATATGACTTCGCTATAAACAACGTTGTGAACAAAATCCGAAAAAGTATAATAAATAATTCGTCTGTCAACGAGCTTTAATTTGAAGAAAATTTTTAAGTATATTTTGCAATTACGTACAAGTTTCTTCAGTAAATCTTATTTATTCATTGCAGCTTTGAATATTTCAAATTTAGAAACTGCTTAGTGTACCCCGCATGAAGTAGCAAAGTCCGCCAAGTAAAGAATTTCAAATGATTTAGCTATTTTTACTTTATCTCCGCTCGTCACCGGAAATAATAACTATCGGCTGTTTACGAGCGGAGATAAAGTGTTTAACTGCCATGGCAATGACTGAAACTTTTGAAGATAAACAATATTATTAAGATTTATCACAGTTTAGTGTAGGTATTGTTGGTGGCACTGTCGGTCTATGTCAAATTCAAGGTTAGCAGGATAGATTTTGCGTCAGTCTGTGTCCAGTAAGAAACTAATCTTAATCTATAACAGGAATCACAGGCGACTTTAATTATACGAAAATTAATTTGATCTCTCGGTAGTACTTTAGCTCACTGCCAATTAATTTGATACTTTCACTTTTCATAGCTGCCACTAACGCAGCCCTACTATTTCCTGTAGATATCAGGAGTCTCGCCTGTCGAAGTCCTCTTGGACAGGGTGAGCGAAACTCGATGTCTTAGCTCTATTATAAGAAAAGGAAAAACGATAAACATAATCTGAAAAGAGGTCCTTAAATGGGATTGAGTAAGGTCCATTTTAAGCCAAATTTTCATATTTTTCCATATTTGGAAACTGAAGTAATGACGTCATCGAATTTGTTTTTCCCGGAAATATACCTATATTTTGGCATATTTAAAAAGAGCTAATTTTTCTGAACACATTGTGTGAAGAAAAAAGTTGCTATCTTCTTCCGTTATAAGCAAATTTGTAAAAAACAGTATTATCAAAAATTCGTAATTGTCACGATTTAAACAAGTAGTCTTTGCAAACAAATAGCAAAGTCGCATCTGTCAATTGGAATAACACGTTCGGGGTATCTCTGGGCGTATAACTGAACTGCTCTTCTAGACTTCTTTTGAGATTCCCCATAAACTAATAACATGTCGACTTTTTCGTTGTGCGTGAACATTTTTCAAAGTCAAATGGCAACAAAACAATATTTGTCAACCATTAGTTTAATTATTGACATATGCGACTTTGCTATTTGTTTGCAAAGGCTACTTGTTTAAATCCTGGCAATTGCGAATTTTTGATAATACTTTTTTTTACAAATTTGCTTATAATTTTCGAACGGAAGAAGATAGCAAATTTTTTTCTTCACAAAATGTGTTCAGAAAAATTTGCTCTTTTTAAATATGTCAAAATATAGGTATGTTTCCGGGAAAAACAAATTCGATGACATCATTACTTCAATTTCCAAATATGGAAATATGCAATTAAGGCTTAAAATGGACCTTACTCAATCCCATTTAAGAACCTCTTTTCAGATTTTTTCTATCGTTTTTCCTTTTCTTATAATAGAGCTGAGACATCGAGTTTCGCTCCCTCTGTACTGTGTCATCCAAACCTGGGATGGCGTGATGCGTGAAAAATAACCACACCCGATGCTGGAAAGACCATTTTGCCCTATCTCAACGGAGCGCTTCAAAGAACACCTTTTGAATGTTGCACAAATAGTATGCTCACCTCGTACACGGTGAAGATGCACTTAATTCATAAACTCTTTATCTCTGCACTTTAAAACTGTAGCAGCCATTCAATATTCCTAGGGCCATTTAGACCGCTTCTACTAAACTCACCTTTAGGCACATTTGGAGTCTTAGATTTGTGCATCCGCCAGCTGGAGCTGGCCCACAAACCCACGACTAATGTTGAACTTGGAAACAAGTTCAAAGTTGAAATTCTCCTTGTTTCCATTTACAGGCTTGGACGTTAGTTTTGTGCTGCACAGCGATTTCAACTTTATATTTCATTCACATACAGGACAGAGTCGGCTTCACTAAAGGATGCACACGAGAGGATCATATAAGAAGCAAGTAGAGACAAAACGAGTTAAACATTAATAACCTCAATGGCAAAATCAAAGAATACAGAACTGAAGAACCATTCCAAAAAAATGCCTGAACCTAGGATGACTAAATATTGCATGGATTATAAGCCTACAGGTTGAAAAGATGAAATAACGAAGAATAATCTTGCATCAAGGAGACGTGAAATGCTTAAATCCAAAAATTGAATGGTGGACACAGAAGAAAAAGGATTGGTATAACTGCCACTGCGCTTAGATATCAATTGTGTTGTTGGGGGTACTTTTAACTTCACTTTCTGTGTTTGGCGGATGCGAAAGATGATAACGATTAGTACGAGTATTTAGTGGTAGTAGTTGTGTTGCTGTACTGTCGCTTATTGTTATTTTCTAGTTATTCTACGTTGTGAATGGTGTTGTCGCTATTTGTTGTTATTTTGTTATATGTTTAGGAATATGTATAATGGGTTGCCTATACTGATGAATTATTTAAGTTAAATAGCTTTACACAAACTGTTTGAGATCATCATCACGGCTGTGCCTTTTATTACCTGATCTTATGCCTTTAGTATAAGTATACTTAATATCTGATACGTGCCAATCGGATAATGCAAAGCGTCGGTTATCCTGAACAATTTTTTCACTGCATTTCTCGCCGGAGAAGATGAACATTTAAAGCTCACTAACACAAATTGTCATGTATTTGTATATATCAAGTACAAGCAATTTCTTTAACTTCAATTATCAGTTCCTAAACATGTAAAATTGCTAACAAGAAAAATTAGAACAAAGATTTTTAGCTGTGTAAATCTGAACTTTTGAACCGTGTCATTATTGAGGTCACAGAACTTGACGTTTCGCTCACTTTCGTAAGGGGCTCCTCAGGAGGAAAATCAAAAGAGCAAGGTAACTCAACGTGTAATCCAGGCCAGAAGCAAAATTCTTCCTCCTAATGAACCCCCTTATAAAAGTGGCCGAAACGTTGAGTCCTTTGACCTCAATAATGACACGGTCCAATCCCGGAAATCGTTTGTTAGCTTTATATCGTGCATAATATAGAGAAACAAATCAGTGCATCAATGTAAAATTAGGACTCGTCAGTACATTTTTCTTTATTTCGAGACAAGAAACGTAAATATATAAGCTTTGGTTGTTCTGCCTTAAGCAACTTCCGGTTTTCTTGCCGTAATTAATTTTTTGAGCAATAACAATGAGATTGAATTTTATTTTAAGTCTTTTAAGTCTTTGCGAGACTATATTCTATTAAAACTTAAGGTTTCTATGCAAATATATATAATTTGCTTGCCAAAAAGTTAATCAACTGTATAATATAATGTTCAATATTAATGACACGACCATTGGCGCATTGTCTCTCAGGCCATTTTACCTAATATCATTTAAGCAAACTCACAATTAGCTACGAACTTTTGAACAATAAAAGAAGATGTAAAAATGGAACGCTACTAATGCGGTCTATCTCCTACACGTTACCCTTCAAAAATAATAAATAAAAATCTATCAGAGGTGTATTTGAGACAGGGCGCCAGTAGTGGAAGGTTAAGGATGGAAAGACGATTGTAGCTACAGTTTTTGAATTAAAGAAATGACAATATAGCAAGTAATGCAATTATAAATGATTAAAACAAGAGCATACACCCCGAATGTGAATAAAGCGAATAAACACTGCGAAAATAAAAATGGATATGAGATTGAAAGAATTATATTTATATACAAATAACTAATATAAACAATAGTTGTTTAATGAAATAAAATAATAGCTATTTATGTAACAAAAACATAATTTTGAGACTTTATTGGACGAGTCCATTTTATGGCCAAGGGAGCTTTGCAAGCGAGGTTAATAAAGGGGTCAACAAAGCTTTATGTTCCGCTGCTTTTCTACTAAAATAACAAATAAATAACCAGTAATTAAAATTTATTTTCTCTTGACTTGTTAAAAGGTTGTTTACTGTCGTTTGAACTGACTCGGTAAATCTGTCTTTACAGTCATGGTGCCTGTGCTACTGTCGTCTGGTTATCTAATAAATAAAGTATGATCAAAAATTAATCTCGTCTAGTATGGCTATGAAAGAACAAATTGCTGCCTTTAAAACTGGGTCAAATATATTTTACTTTTAGGTTAGATTTAAGATGAAGTGTCTATTCGACCGACCCAGGCTTATTTGTTGGAAAATTACATTACTTTTACGTGAAAATTTGTTTATTTCAATATAATATTGTAATAAGATGGATAAAAAGAATAAAATTTGACAGTTTGAATTAAATATAAGTATGTAAGCCAATTTTAAAGGCCTTGGTTTGCACTTCCACAGCCATACTAGATGAGATTAATTTTTGATCATACTATACATCCTCTATTAATCACTAATATTAATTTTTAGGATTTTTAGCAAGAGGAAACAAAACGTTGTAGGCAGCTCACTTGCAATTAATCTTTTCTACATATGGTCATGAAAGTCGTTTTTTTTAACGAAAAATCGTATTGAAGGTACCACTTTTTTAACGCACAATCGTAAAAAAAGTAGTACACTCGTTTTAACTATTTTATTGAAATGTCAATTTGACAGTTGTCAATTCGGAAGTCCTTTTCAACTAAATTTCGATGCTGACTAATGGCTTAAGCTTCACTATAACTTTTGTTTATATTTGTTTCCACTTATTTTATTTCACTGTTGCACTATTTTCGTAAATTATTCACTTTGACTTGATGACAAATAAATATCCTATGGGAGTTTGCGTTTAAGTCTAGTGTAAATACGCCCAACTCCAGTAGTGTAAGTTCTTGCACTTGAGCACTCTGCTATGTTACCGAAATACGTCTTCGTTGCATTCTTGATAAAAGTTTCGATGGTTGGTATACCTGCTTCTCGGTGTATTTGTGAATTCCGTATGAACAGGGGGCATTAAAAGCTATGCGCAGTACTTTACTTTGAAACCGCTGAAGTTTGTTAATTTGTGAGTTTGACGCTGCTCCCCATACTTGACAGGCGTAGGTAATAATTGGTCTAAGAATAGATTGATAAATCAATATTCCACATTCTTGCTTAAGTGAAGATTTTCGATTAATTATTGAGTACATCATAGCAAGTCTTGTGTAACCTTGGTTAAGCTTTTTGTTGACATGGAATGCCCACGTAAGTTTCTTGTCGAGGTAAACCCCCAAGTATTTGATAGCGCCGTCTGTAGGATTTCAATATATATCTCGGTGTTCTATGATGGTGTTTGGAGGTGTTACTGGCCTACGAAGGGTGAAAACCTTAGCCTTACATTTACTAGCATTGAGGTTGATGCACCATTTGTTGAACCAGGAAATTATTATGTTGGTACTGTCTTGCAACCGTTGCGTTGCCCTAAGTATATCACAGTCTTGAGACAGTAGCACTGTGTCGTCAGCGTACATGGCTACAGTTGAGTTCGTGACGAACATATTGAACAGTGTAGGGCCTAGTATAGAGCCTTGTGGGACTCCAGCACTAATATGTTTAACTGAGGAAACTGCAAAATGAACGCATTGTCAGAAAAGATTTGATAATGCATAGAAGATAGTGAGGAGTGTTAACTTTATGTATGACTTTCAAAACAAGTTGTAGAAATTGCTATTATTGGAGTTCACCGGATTACAGTGCAAATTATCCAGTTCGCCCATAAAGGCTCATTTACTAAGCTTGCCACGTAAATACTATTAACATGTTTTTGAATTAGCTAGAGTGTCTTGATGGATACTGACAGATTTTTCATGACGAATATTAACGACAACAACAAAATGTGTTATAATTATTCATTCCCGTAATAATTAATCACCGATTCTTCATTTATAAACACTTTCTTCTAAATGTTCAAATATACACAAATATGTTATGTGTACACTTACTATCACACTTACTTAACAGTAACAGTTCAGCCCAATATGTTTTTAAGTATATGTGTGAACATATTACCTTATCTAAACATAATAACACAAAATTATAAATATTCACACAATTTTTCATAGAAAAGAACCAAGCGTAAACATGAATACACTATGGCTAGTCTGTTTTATAATGATCGTGACAACTGTTATCGCCATGAATGTAATATTTCAAACTTTACATTATTTCTAAAAAAGTTTAATCAAAATTACCTATACATTAAAAATTGTATCTAGCAAATGTACAACAATAAAAATGTAAGAAGGCACTTGATGCAAGACGGCGGCGTATAAATTAACGGCAGATAAAGGACTTACACGGTGGAAATTAAATGGGACGTAGTTGTCAGCAACGACATGCAGATGGTTTTAAAATCGAAGTATTCATGCGCTTTCTTCTCTAGATTTCCGGACGTCGCGCTTAAATCATCCCCATTCTTCCCGATTTTCCGGGTACTTGCGTTTCGTAGGTCCGAGTTGTGATGTCCGCTACTAGCGGAATCACGTTCTTGCAAGAAGCCGAGGCGAACTTTTCAAATTTCATTTATATCACTAATGTGACACTAATGCGCCCTACTGTAATGCTATTATTCTATTTATGCTGCTTTAAGATTTGTTCACGGAACTAATATTTGCGTGGTAACTACATTTTTGGTTTTTTTTGCGTATGGTGTAATGTAGTTTGGTAATTATTCGGATCGCGTTTGGCATTCCCAGACTTCTATATTTAATAAAGAAAAACGACCGACTAGATGCCTTCATTTCTGTCTTTAACTGAAGGTTGGAGACACGTCGTTGCTTCCATCCCTCTGCGATTTTCATTATTTTTCCTTAGTTTTAAAGTTAACTTAGAAATAATAAGCTATAAATGGTTAGCACATGGTTCGCATCAATATGTACAAATTCGCTTACAACAAAACAATTGTTACTTCCTTTTACAATAAAGTATTGGGTTCACCCCAAAAATTCGAAATTGGGTTTTCAACAGATCTTCACGTTTTAGAGTCCCCTGATCCCTAAAAACATTTTTTTTTTCATTGGTCTGTCTGTCTGTCTGTGAACAGAATATCTCAAAAACGGAAAGAGGTATGGCGTTGACACTTTATATATAAGTTTTGTGTACTATGTAGATGCGACAGCAAGCTTTTGAAGAAAATTGCATAACCGGAAGTAGGTGTTTACTCTTGTGATTTTTCAGTTTTTTTTCGATTTTTTAAAAACGCCTCTAACGAGTTTTTTAAACTTTACATTTTTATTAAATTTTTAATGTGTATTGATGTGAGATAGGTGATTTTCCAGTTGAATACTTCTAAAATGGGTTTCTTTTTTTTTCTATTTTTTTTATTAACTCCTATTTTAAATAGAACACCCGGTATATTATTACATTTTTGAATTCAGCTTAAAATTCTAGAAATAATTTGTCTCTTGAACTAACACTCTATTTTGTACCGTTTTTGTAAAATTTGTATGTATGTATGTATTATCTGTAACCTCATTTACCTTGCGTCGAGGCTGGTGCTTTATGCGCTGGCATCTGGCGGTACAATGATCAACTTGCCCCGGATTCGGGATACAGAGTTGGATCGCGCCTTTGGCGGTTGCGCAGCAACCATTGTATGAAGTGTGTGTATTGGTGATGTGTTGACCTTGTTACTCCATCTCTTAGGACTGTGGTTCTGAGTAGAGCACAGTTAATTTGGTGCCCAACTGTGAATGGTCTCACCGAGCCCGATTCCAATCACCAAGGTGGAAAAATTCCGACCTCCGCGGGATTCGAACCGAGGACTTGCTTAATGCAAGTCTGGCTCTTACCCAACAGCGCCACGCGGCTTCTTCTTTGTAAAATTTGTAATTTTTGAAAATTTTTGGCAAATTCTTAAAAATTTAAAATCAAATTTTTGATTAATTATAAGATCACTGTAAAAGGAAGTTGTGTGCGTGTATTACACCAGATTTTTTATTGATAAATCCACAGCTGACAGCTAAAAAGCCGGCTATAAGTCATGTGGTGCTGGCATTATGGTTTTGGTGATGGCATTATCACTCTTCCGCCATAAAGGGTACGGCACCCAATTCTAGAAACCAACAGGTAAATAATTCATTTAGTGTTAGTTTAGTATTTGAACCCAAGTTGTTTAACACAGTAGTCCTTACATTTATTCTTGTTAAAATTTAAATGTTAATATTTTGTGATATTACTTATTTACCATTAATTGTAAGTTAGCTTTAGAGCTGTTAAGTGTGTAAGTCGCATGAGACCCATTACCTCCATTGCACTTCCCGCGTGGTGTAAATTGTTCTCGACCCCGAAAGGTGAAAAAAGGGTAAGGGTAAGATGATGATGACGATAATGATAACACTTTAACATTTAAATAGCTTGTACTATTTTTGGAGGTAAGATAAGTTGTACTATTTTTTATGATTACGATATCAACTAAGCTTTGTCTCGCAACATAATCTGCAGTACACTGTGTTCTAATACCTTTTTAATAGAAGCTATGCTACACATATCCATTGCGCTTGGGATTAGGACTCGTGCTAGCGCACTCGTCCTAGCAGGGCGCTAGACTTTTTGCCGCTACAGGCAAGATTATTTTTTGCCACCCTAGTGATAAAAAAACGGATTTTTTTGTATGTACTATAAAAAATAAATAATACGAGTACAGTAAGTACAAAGATTTATTAATTATTCATTCGTAAATATAATATTAAAAAATCTGGTGTGATATACTTACATAACTTCCTTTTACAGTAATCTTATAATTAGGCAAAAATTTGATTTTTAATTTTCAACATTTGTCAAAAATTTTCAAAAATTGCAAATTCTACAAAAACGGTACAAAATAGAGCATTAGATCAAGAGACAAATTTTATCTATTTTAAGCTGAATTCAAAAATGTAATAACATATCGGGTGTTCTACTTAAAATAGGAGTTAATACAAAAAATAGAAAAAAAAGAAACCCCATTTTAGAGGCATTCAACTGGAAAATCACCTATCTCACATCAATACACATTAAAAATGTAATAAGAATGTAAAGTTTGAAAAAAACTGAAAAATCACAAGACTAAACACCTACTTTCGGTTATGCGATTTTCTTAAAAAGCTTGCTGTCGCATCTACATAGTACACAAAACTTATATATGAAGTTTCAACACCATACCTCTTTGTTTTTGAGATATTCTGTTCACAGACAGACAGACACCCAGACAGACACACAGACCAATGAAAAAAAAATGTTTTTTGGGTTCAGGGGACTCTAAAACGTGAAGATCTGTTGAAAACTCAATTTCGAATTTTTGGGGTGAATCCAATACTTCCTTTATTGTAAAAGGAAGTAAAAAAAGTCTCATTAGTAATAAAAATTACCACTAACAATATTAAAAATTAAATGAAACAATAATAATCACAACAATTATACGTATAGCAAAAAGTTTAAAATCTTTTTCTTGTTTTTATGTTTGTAAAATCTCGAAGTACCTATATATTCTTTGTCTACTGCTCCATTTTCAATGGACAAAATAGATAGCCCAGATAGTCGGTTTTGATTCATGGATGACCTAAGGTAATTTTTTATCAACTTAAAACGTGAAAAACTCCTTTCTCCACTAGCAACACTAACTGGTATTGTTAATAATATTTTTAAAGCAATATGTAAATTTGGATAAATTGGTATTAATTCATTGCGTAATATATATTTCAAAACATCGTTCGGGTCATCTGATGGTTTCAGCAAACTTGAAATGAATATTAATTCTTCTGACAGTGGAATACCATCAATGTCTTTTTTATTATCATCGCTAACGCTCAGTATAATTTCTAAATCCTTGCGATACTTTAAAATATCTTCTTTCTTCCATGTAGTTAATTTTGAAATAGAATGTATTTTTATAATTTGATAGCTGTTGAAAACGTCCCCCTATTGAGTGTATAGCAACGTCTAACAAATTAAAATAAACTTCAATTTTAAATTTTTCTTTTAAATCTTCCATTAGTTCATCATTCGCTTCGTATTCAAAATTGCGTTTTTTTTTTAAATTCTCACTCTCGAATTTGGATACCAAATCAATTATATCTGCTAATTCCAGAGCAGTAATAAAAAGGTTCTGGAACTCTTCGTCAGTTCTGAGCTTTTTCAAATAATTAAGAACGGACTCAATTGTTTCTACTGCGGCAACAATAGTGTTGGATTCTGCATTAGAAGATTCACTTTATTAACTTCTAATAACCCATTATACCAAAGTACTGCTGTGCAAATAAACTGATAATTTTTAAATTTTTGTGCCAAATTTTTTGCGTCAACTTCCGTTTAAAAAGATTTTTTCCCTCATTTTTATTTTAAACATTTTCCACAGGAATATCAATGTCGGTCGCCCAGCGAAATCAAATTCACCCCAGTTTAGGGTAATTTTGAAAAAACCGATTATTAGAGTTTACTAGGAAAGATCCATTTCAACGATTTTTAGATTTTTGAATTTTCGGGTTTGTATGTAAATATTAAAAGCACGAGGGCCGCCTCCGGCCGCCTTCTTAAATGTGCCTCTACAGGCGGCCGCCTGCTCTGCCTGTGCGTAACGCCGGCACTGGGGTCCTAATCGTACCAAAGCGCAATGGACATTTGTGATACCTTCGCAAAAATAGTCAACATAACTTTGACTACTCACGTTATTATAAATGAGTAATTTCGCCAATCATATAAAAGCACTAAGTACTGTCGCGATACGCCAAAAGTCGGGGTAACTGGCAATCCTTTTAGTTAAAATACACTTGTACACGAAGACTAAAGCTACTGTTGCGAGATTATAAAGGACATTTAAGTACAAATACTTGCATTTATTTTCTGCCGTTTACAGAATTCTTAAGTTTAATACCGTCACTTATGAACTATTCTTATTAACTACTTCTTATTAACTAACTAAATTCTAAGTCCAGTTTTACCATGAAAACTCGGTAGGCGTTTACAAAAATCCAAATAAGCCTATCAGAGCAGTTCTAAATTTTGGACTTTGGCACGTACATACGGACGTGACAGTTCATAATAGTTCTATGAATTTAACAAATTTGAAGCTTTCACACGCTAAAATTTGTCAAGCGGCGACACCTCGCAAATTATCGCTAATAAAGTTTTACAATTTTCCTAAAGGAATTTGCTCTAGCTGGCACGTAATTTTCATGACCAAGTTGCAACAGTTGCACTTCTGACCACATACTAACCATATATCTCCTCCCAATATTTCGGCTTAAGAAGTAAACCCTGCATAAATTTACTCTAATCTATTCCGTGAGATTTGAATATTTTCATGTTTTCAGAGAAAGGCACGTTTCTAAACATCTGCTAAATATTTTCCTGTTGCAATTTTAATATACCGTTTTGCCTACGAAATTCTACCTTAAAATATTTATGACACAAATGGCTTATAGCTAACTAAAGTACAGTCTATTCCTACAACAGTGTATAGTTCATCCCATTAAAGAACACCAATCGTAACAGTATACGCACACACACTCATACAAACATTCAAAAATCAGTCACACTTAAAACAACAGCAATAGTGAGAAAATGTCTACGGCAGTATAATAAAACATGTGATTTGGTAAGAACCCGTCACATGATCAACCAACCACGAAATGTGAAGAAAAACAACATAATAACGATAATACTAAATTGTCAAACTTGATAGGCTTCTAAAAGCTTTGAATGAAAGGAAAGCTATATAGATGTAATAATATGGAAGAAAAAATATATACTGGCCTAATATAATTGCAAAAATAAAAAATCTGTAAAAGGCTTTACTCAGAATTTACCTCGTCGACATTGTGACACTAAATAATTTTAAAAATAAAATGAAGTTAGGAGTAAAAATATCTTCACATTTCTAATAAATTAAATACATTTTCAAATTAAAAAAATGTATTCCGTTGGAGTTTGAACCCGCTGCATCTGCAGAGCGATCGTAACCGCACCCCTGCATAGAGATTGTAGCTACATCGATAAAGCCAACTACGCTACCGAGCATCTTCGAAATAAGTCCGGGGCGCGCCTCTCTTGAACAGAAGGGTCTCATTGTTGAAAAGTTTTTACTCTTTTGTGACATTATCCTGTATCGGTTGAGTCTTATTTTCGGCAAATGTCAAGCCTGACCAATGTGAAAGTTATTACTTCCGTCTATTGCAAAATTAACCCAAAAAATAAACAAAATTTTAATTTTTAAGGTGCTCACCCTGTATATATTTGTATAAAATTGTACAGGTTTCATGCGAGGTTTATATATAATCTGTATGCAAATATCGTCTTTCTCCGACAAATAGTTTTTGAGCCATACTGCCAACAGGCAGACAGGCAGACAGACAGAGACAGACAGACATATATGTAATGGAATATGCAGAATAAATGAATTAAAAAAGAAAAAAAGACAGACAGACAGACAGACAAACGGACGGAATTAATAAAACCTTTTTTTCGTCATCTAGGGACCTTGAAACGTGAAGATCTGAAGAAATCTCGGAAGGTGATTTTTTCGTGATTACAATACTTCGATTTTCAGACGAGAGACGTAAAAAACCGATAAATGTTAAATCAAACGAAACAAATAATATGATGAAAAATTAAATAGAAAATGGAAAAGAGATAAGAACACGTATATGGAATATAAAGATGATAAATAAGAAGGAGCAGAAAGTAACAGAAGAGATGAAAGAAATACGACTTACAAATCTTAAGAATTAGTGACTATGAAGAAAGAAAAAGGTATTAAAATACTAGATAGAGGTTGTATATCAAGCTACTCAGAAGTAGCAAAGCCAAGTGTAGTTAAAGAGGACGTAGAAATTATAACAAGCCCAGAAATTAAAAAGAATAACAACAGATTATGACCAAATTAACTCAAGGATAATAAGAATAAAATTAACAAAACAAGAAAGCATAAATATAAAACACATTTACGCACCCACAAAATTCGATACTGAAGAAGAGAAAAATGAGTTTTATGATAAGCTACAAGAAATTGTGGAAAATGGAAGACAAAAGAGGGAACCCGTAATAATAATGGGAAATTGAAATGCTCGAACAGGCAACAAGGAAAAAAGAAGACATGGCATGATAAGCAAATAATGCTGGGAAGAAGTAGTAAATATAAATCAAGAAAAATGATAGAATTCTGTGTAGAGAATCAGATGTAATAGGAAATTTGTTGTTTAGCCACAACTAAAACTAGAAATACACTTTTGAAGCAGTTGAAGCAAGCGCTAAAAGTATAATACACATGTAGTACAAATATCAGAAAGGAAGTTAGAGATGTGAGTGTACAAGGCTGCTGAATTTGATGCTGACCACAAATTCGTGATTGAAAAATTTTAAGTGAGCAGTACTGAAAAACAAGAAATAAAAAATTTGAGGGACTAAATATAGAAAAAATATTAAATAAAGAAACTAGGAAAAAGAACAACTAATGCAAAATACGCTACAACCAATGACACGGGAGAGAAGTCCAAATGAAAAATGGAAAATATTTAAGAAATAATTATGGATATTGGAAAATAAACATGTGGAAAGAAAAAGATAAACACATGCACGACGAGAACACGATGGTGTTGCGATGAGGTAAAACAAAAGCCTAAAGTATATGAAAGTAAAAGAAACTTAGGAAAATGAAGATTATATATCTAAGAGAAATATTAAAAAAGTAATAAAAACTGCGACAAGGAAGTCATTGGAGGTAATTGGTTTAGAAACGGAAAATGGGTAGAAAGAAAATTTGAAGAAAATTTTGTATATGATTAACAGTTGAATAGGCAGGGATACCACAAAATGCAGAAATATAAAAGACGGAAATAACAAAGTTATTACAAATCTAAAGGATGTAGTATAGAAGACATTACGAAGACAAATTTGAGATAGAAGAAAAGGCTAAAACGAAGAAACAGTAAATGGGATAATTATTGCAAAAGAAGGTGAAAATGAAGGAACATTGCAAAGAAATGTAACAGAGGATGAAGTACTTAAACCAGTAAAAAATTGAAAAATCTAAAAGCGACTGGTGGAGAAGAAGACAGGTTATCCACGTGGTTAACCAGTCGGTACAAAATTATATGGGAGAGAGAAGAAATAATTCCATTGGCATAGCAATAGTGCTTGTGAATACTACATGGCATTAGCTTTGTTATAAGGAGTAATGAAAATATACACCCGAATATTATAAAAGAGACTAAGGAAAGAAGTTGGAGACAAAATTCGGGAAGAAAAAGCTACCTTCGGTACGGAAAGAGAAACACAAGATCGTGTACATGATTTATAGACTTTAAAGCTGTTTTTGACTACTTGGCCCACTGCCACTTACTTAGAGAAAATATATTGAAAATACTGCAAAAACATAAAATGAATAATAACTTGGTCGGAGTAATTAAAAGTATATACGTAAAACTGTGGTAGACTAACGAAGGACTAGTTAAAACAATATAGAAAGTAATTGGGATTCGTTCTTCAGAGCAGGAACTCAAAAGAAAACTATTTTTTGTACGATAGAACGATTTTACATAGTTACCGCTCTTGTTCACCAATCAGTAAGTTATGCTTACCGTTCTAGAACGGTAAGTACAAATTCAAGGTTAGCAGGTTAGGTTGTGCGTCAGTTTTGACACAGACTGACGCAAATCCTAACCTGCTAACCTCGATTTTGACATAGACTTACAGTGCCAACAACATATTATTCTGTGGTATAGTGTCACATTTAACTTACGTTTGTAGAAAAATACATTTCTATCGTGCAAAAAACGTCATAAGCGTCACGAACGTTAAGGAATTACCGATCTCAGACAGTAATTGGAGTCGTCGCTTCACTTCTCCTCCAAACAATTGTCTTCGATCGGTAAACTGTCTTTACCGTTCTAAATACTTAATATACTATATCCAAGCCAATATTTCGGAAAGCGTTATTCCTTTATCAAGACAACTACAATAAAGTTTGCAGTAGAGAATTGCGTTAAAAACAATTGTGTTTTACTTGCAGAAAAAGTGAGGTTAGTTCATAATTGGCAATACTTAACAGAAACAGGCATATCTAATTTTGCACATCAGGTTAAATGTTGCAAAATAATACTTAAGGTAGTCCAACTAATTACTTCATCAATTACTAATAGTTTGTAAATTTTGCATATTTATGTATAATAACAAATATTTGGATATTTAGTTACCTTAAACAGAGCTTTCTTTGGAATTGCTGTGCTGTAAAACGAATACTAATTACTTACTATATTATTTTATATAGTTAAATCTAGAAGGCGTGGTACGAATAAATGGAGAATAATGTTAGATATTTAAAATCAATAAAGGGGTTATACAACGTGATTGCCTCAGCCCGCTGCTCTTTATAATAGTTATGAATAAATCTATGGAAAACTGTAGTGCCAGACTTTGAAGAAAGAAATTAGTATACCGAAGATTACAACCTGCACATTTACAACACTTAGTCTAAGCTGCTGATATAGTCTGCTATTAAACGATGAGAAATAATTACAACATACAATAAAAGTATGGAAAGGCAGCTGGAAAAAGTAGGCCTAAAAATAAAATTAAATAACAGCAAGGTTATGAAAATCAATAAAAGTACATACAGACAACGAATTAATAGAAGAAGTACAAAGTTACATTTACTTGGTATCAATAATAACAAGTGATGGAAAAATTTATGACGAAAGAGCAGGAGAAAGAAGACCAATCAACTTTACAACTTACATTAAACAATCATAGCTACAGTAATGACAAATTTACGGCAAGTGGAAAGATATACAAGACTGTCCAGTAATAGACAAGATGGAAAACAACGGAATGCCAAAGTATTAAGTGATATCGTGATAGATGGGGAAAGATCAAGAGGGAGGTCAAGGAAACGGGAATAAAGCATTCAAGAAATAGCAGAAAGACGAAGAATAGCAAACAATCCTAAGGAATACAAGAAATGGATATTAAATTGACGCCTTAGAGGCAAAGAGAGAGTTTGAAGAACAAGAAATTGAAAACATCAGAAATAGTATATCATACATGAAGGTTGGTCCAAGCGCCAAGATAGTATCCAGACGTGCGGAGCACCAAGGGTTACAAGGCGTGCGGGCAATAATAGTGGTGTATATACAATTTTTTGCGCTACCTAAACGGCTTAATAGCTAAAATGTTTGAAAATATTTTTAACTGACAACCTGACAACAAGCTTTTTAAAAGGTCAAAATGAAAATAGTAATGTCTGGTGGTGACGAAACATATTTGATAACTTAGCAATTTATTAATCACCACGGTGAATTTTTTTATTTTACTTTGTCTCCCAAGATGGAGAAAAACAACTTCGCGACCCAAAAATAGGTCAATAATGGTGTGTTCTGAGAGTAGTAGTGCAAAAACATAATTATTAAAAATTTTTAGCTTACGGACTTACTACCAAAACAAACAAAACATATAGATACGTTATTTCTTGTAAATCACGCACATATATATTTCAAGGAAACAACTACTTGCTGGTTTTTACCCTGAAGCTCGATCAATTTGAAAAGAAAAATCCGTTACCTTCTGAATAGTCCAGCCCCCGAGGACTCGAAAATCTTTTTTTCGTTAGCCTATTGAACGCTGTTATGAATTATAAATTATAATGGCAGTAAACACAGCGGAACTCGGATGGGGCACGGAGATCCGAATGCGTTTGATCGCCAGAAGCGCCAGGAGACACAGAGACACTTTACTGTATACAACATGCCGTTCTTTAGGAGCAAGCGGACTGTATTGGAATCGATTAAACAATCATTGTGTCGAGTGCATCGTGCCAGAAGTGAGCATGAACACAAACACTACATTAGGGCACCCATAGGTGCGCATCGTCTCATTAGGTAGCCTTAATAAAACCCTGCGGTTCTTGAAAACGGTGGAGCTACGCCAAAAGTGAAGGATAACGCCGGTTAAGAAGTAGCAAAGGGTCGGTTCTCTACATTTGAAATCGTACGTATACAAAGAAGTGCTTTTGAAAAAAGTGCTTGTTTGGATTATGGTTTGTAACCATTAACCATTAATGATGAAAAGAATATAAAAAAAATTATTTGTTTAAATTTTATTTGGAAGAACAAATAAGTAATGTATTCTTAATAAAAATAAAAAATAAGAAACTGAAAAAACACATTTGACTAATATAGTAAAGTTAAAGTATAAAAATCCATTCAACATAAGTACAATTTTACAAGTAAGTACTTAATATTACAAACAATTTAAAAAAACGTTGACTCGGGTCTCGCCGAGTCTTAGACAGGGGTATCTGGTCCGGGTATTCCTAACTGGCGGGGGCCCGAGTCCTGGTACCCGGAACCGAAAAACCGTAGTTTGGATCAATGGACAGAGAACACAATTATTTAAGGCAAAACAAACCCAAAATTAAAATCACATGTAATATACCAAGTCGATTGTAACGATTGTGACGTAGCATACATAGGTCAAACAAAACAATACATTGAAAAACGAATGAAACAACACCAACAATCAATTAGAACTAAGATGTTAACACCTCATAAACCAAACACTGCCCTATCTGAACATGCAATCAACAACCTACACAGTTTCAATTTGGAAAGCCCGAAAATATTACAAACTGAATCACATTAAAAAACGCCTATTTTTGGAATGTATAGAAATCAAAAAATCACCAAATGCCATTAATTACAAAACTGACACCGAAACATTAAACAATACTTATGACAACATTAAAAAAAATTTAAAAAAAATAATATAACTAACTTATTTATCAAAATTTTTCATCTTTCATCCCATAATTTTTTTAGAAATGGGTTTAAAATGTTAGGAATAAAGAGAGAAGAAGGAGGAAAAAAAAAAAAAAAAACGAAACAAAACAAAAACAAAAACGGAAACAAAAACTGCCAATCTAGCGTTTACTTTTTTCAATAACTTACTAATATAAACAAATTAGAATTTGAAAATAATACTCTACAAACCACAAAAATCATTTCAGAAAAACATAGTAATTGAATTTTCGAACAAAAAAGATTTTAACTTTTGGGATAGGACCTAATACGCCACGCACTTGCACGAAAATGTAATGGCAGATTGATGGTCGCTACTTTTAAAACACTTCATACAACTCATGTTAAATCTCCATTTCCACCCACTTAAGTAAATAAAAACTTAACTAACATACATTCTATCAAACCACTATCAATTTTAGGATACCTCCCAAGGAATCTAATAAAAAGGAAATTTATTCATAACAATATGCAACTAACAACGTCCACCGAAATACAAAATGGCCAAACCTTATCATCTTTGCTAAACAAATAGTAATTTTAGAATTAAAAAACAAGTACTCCACCTCCATACGAAAATCTAATTCGAAACTAAAGGTCAGTTTTCACTAAATAATCCTATTAAAACAATGATTATAAAATTTTTCCGTTCCAGAATGGGAAAAACCTTTCAGAAATAAGTTTTCAACAAATAACCTAAATATTGTTCATCTCCCAAACACTGTGTTGTAACGAACACGATTTTTGACCTGAAAAGAGGAAAAATAATATAAAAATTAAAAGAAACAAACACAAAACACAGACGAAACCAAATTATGATTAAAAAGACCCTTAATCGAGGTAAATTAATCCTGCCAAATATAACTATTTATAAATCAAATATTCCAATTCCAGACGAAAACCTAATTACAAACTAAAGGTCAGTTTTTACCAAATAACCCTTTTGAAACAACATTTATTAAACTTTCTCTTTCCAGAAGGGCAAAAACTTTCCAGAATTACTAAGTATTTAACAAATAACCTAAATATTGTTTATCTCACAAACAAAGTATTGCAACGAACACGACCATTAACCAGAAAAGAAGAAAAATAATATAAAAATTAGAAGAAAGTAGTACAAAACACAGACGAAACTAAATCATGTTTATAAAAAAAACCATTAATCGAGATAAATTATTTCTGCCAAACATAACCATTAAAACAACAGAATCATTTTCCCACGTAAGTTAGACAATAATGTTTAATGTGGTTTCATAAAATCTAATTTTCATTATAATTTTAGCACAAATGGTGAAGTTCAAGGAAAGCTTTTTTAATATACATCACTAATTTATCAACTACTTACCAAGGAATAGGAATAATTCATAAAATGGTAACAAACAAAAGGAAGTTTATTCTTTCACAAACCTAATTAAATCTCTGTTATTTTTATAGATCAATACCAACAAGTGCCATAATATTTTAAATGTAATATGTCAATAACTTTTAACATGTTTTTATTATGAACAAGCTAAATACATTAGTGAAACTTTAATATTTAAAAAATTGCCTTTTGACTCAACTAATCCAATTTAAACGATTAGCATCGTATTTAAAAATTTTAGCTGAATTTTTCTTCTAAGAATAGAAGGAGGATACAAGACAATATGAATTGTATTTTCTTCTTTTCTTTTCCAATTTACAATTATTTAAAGTGAAAAACAAGTAGTCAATAGTATTTTATTTAACAAGCATATAATGTTTTCTATATTACACGAGGATGAAGTTTTTTATACGAGCCGAAGGCGAGTAGTGTAATCATCCTAGTGTAATACAGCCATTATATGCGTGTCAAATACAATATTTTATCTATAACTATGTATATAGACGCAAAACCTAACCTGCTCACCTCGACGTTAATGTCATTTATTGACAATGTATCCCACTAACTAATAATACCCCGTGAAATATGAAATTTCATCTACAACTGTCAAATAATAAGTGCATTATATATCCAACTCTAAATACAAAAAGTGGCTCATATTACACTAGTGAAATATGAAATTTCATATTTGACTAGTGTAATACGAGAAGAGAAACTCTTTGTATTTCGAGTTGGATATATAATGCACTTATTATTTGACAGTTGTAGATACATATTTTTTTCTTCAAACGTCCGTAAAATGTGACATTATACTGCTGGATTGATGATGCTAAACTGTCACTTCATTGCCATGGCAGATAATAACTATATCTGCCGCTCGTCAGAGATAGAGTCATTTTCTTCAGATTTTATTCACAACGTTGTAAATAATTTGTTAAAAACGTTTGAAGAAAAAATGCTATATGTTATTCGGAGCAAAAGTATCTTTATGTGGCTCGGCCGTACTTATCTGCCTCGTAAGTTTGGTAGATAAACCGTCCAGCCACCCCACATAAAGTATAACTTTTGCTCCTAATAACATATTATACTATTGTTCTCTGAATGTCATTTTTTGGCAGTGGTCTAGTGGTAAGAGTGACAGACTAGTAGTCACAGCGATCAGCGGTCCCGGGTTCAAACCCAGGGAGAGGCAAGAGTTTAAGAATAAAAGCGTACAATATCAGTCCTTCTGAGAACTAACCAGGAACACCTGAAGACGAAACTAGATCAAAACTCCCGAAACGTCGTGTGATATACACCCTAGACAGTGGAAAAAGTCCGATAAAACACATCGTAATATACTATTATTCAATTTTGACAGTTTAAAGTGACATTATTAATTCCATAACCACCTTCATAAACAGTCTTCTATTCACAAGAGAACTAAAAGTGTTTTAATTCACTAGCGAATTAAAAAAGTTTAATTCACTAGTGGATCAAAAAAGTTTAATTCACTAGTAAATTAAAAAAGTTTCAAGGAAGAACAACATATTTTTATTGTTTCCACAAATATTTACATTCAATTACTCTTTCTCTTTGTAGTGTGTAATATATAATTACTAAAATTTAGATCAAATCGACAATGAATGGGCAAATTTATATATTGATTTGAATATTTTTTATTCAAAATTTAGTCAAAATTGAATAAAAACATACATATTCCACGTGAATTAAACATTTATTCACTTGTGTATAATATTAATATTTTTAATATATTCAAATTTATTGTAATTAGCTTTATAATTCTTTGATTACATGCTTAAAACTTACTTTCTTTTGGAATGTATTTAAAATATGCGTGGATTGCAGTAGAATATCTTTCCCCAAGAAGACACGGTTCGCTGGTCTAGGACGTTTCGCCGCGGCCCATTCGCCACCGGCCGTTTCGCCACCGGGCCAGTTCGCCAGCAGAACAATTTTAATATTTGGAATAACATATAGGTACACACATGATCCTGAAATTTTCTCGTAGAAAATGAGCAATGAAACGCTCCCCAAATTAGAATTTATACTAGTATTCTATTTTTTAGTTAATATATATTACACTAAGTATATTATATTTAGAAGGTAACGCATAGAAATTAATTAAATGACATGTAAATATTATTTATTTCATTTTGGAACTATAATCTTGTTTATTGGCCCTCGATAGAGGGCGTAAAATGGCTTCTATAGCCCTAAGGCCTATAAAGTTGCTAAGCAGTATAACAAGCACCAACAATGTAGTATACCAACACCAACGATCTGCATAAAAACCGTAACACACCAGAAATGCACAGCGCCAGCACAACGACGATGCAGTAGTCTGTAGCCAAAGTACTGATTCCTTGAATTTTGTCATTTTGAGGACTAAAATGAAATAAAACGTTGTATGTACCACGTGCTTAATCACGATTATAGCTCTCGGGAAATTCCCTTGTGCTATAATCTATTGATTACGCCCTTAGTACATAAATAACTATTATAATATGTAATACTAGAGTAAAGCATAATAAATTAAAAAAAAACATTTTATTGGTTGAACTGATAATTGTAGGCTATTGAACACAAACATTCCAAAGTTGTTCTATTATCAACATCCCTCACAATTCTTAAAATTCTATCATCAGCCAAACGATATTTCTTTAACTTCTGAGGAGGAAGTTGTCCCGCTATGAGTTGTTCCATGTAGACGTCACGACCCTTCTGAATTTTTCTTAACCCACCAATGAACTTTCATATGGATGGATGATCTACACCTAATTTCGTTTGCAAGCGACGATCATCAGCCTCTGCATGATTGTTTGTACGATCTTCTGCCGTTATGATGCGTTCGTAGACACTCCATAAATCAGTGGGAAACATTGGAACTCGTCTTGCAGTTCCTCGACAGGTTGGCCTTCCAACATAATTGTCCTCGAACCAGTGCAGTAAAGGTGAAAGGTCGTTGGGTAGATCTTCCGCCAGAACATCTATAGCTTTGCCCAAATTTGGCATTGGAATGAAAGCTAAAGCGATTACCTATAAGCAGTAAACACCCTTTTATTTCTTGAAAACCGTTAGAGATAATAAGCAAAAAAATGTTGCTTTTGGTAAATAATGACTAGGTACTAGTACTACACATACGCACAGTATATCCTTTATGGGAACTATTTCCAGGTAAAACCTTAATATGACTGGACTATGTATGTATTATCGTTAACCTCGTTTTACCTTGCGGTGTAGAAGCACTATAATAGTAATAATAATTCTTACTATTTTTGACTTGAGGCCTTGAGGGCAAACTCAGGGTTGTTGTTGTATTCGTGCAGAAGCGACAGCTGGGCTAAATGTTTTCTCATATTTTGAGAAAGGTGAAAAAAACATCCTTTTACGTATAACTGTATCAGGAAAGCATTCCCTAATAGCTGATATAGCCCCTAACTCAAAATCGCAATTTATTCCAGATGGTGCTAAATTTGGCAGCTTCTCCTGCAGCATGTAAAACATTCGCCGGTAAGTAGCTTCCGTCTTGTTTGGGAGCAATGCTTAGACTATTGGGTTCACTCCATAATGCACTGACATAATGACTTTTATAGTATTTTTTAGGATACTGCATTGGTAACTAGCGTTTACATAGTTACAAACGAGTCCGGTAGATAAAATTTACCGGCCTAGACCAGTAGTAGGACTACCGGCCGGTAAATTTTATCTACCGGACTCGTATCCTAAAATAGCTATTTACGTTATTAGGCCGGTAGCAACATTTTTATGGCCGCGCCAATACTTTACAGGTTGAGCCCGTAGGGCGAGACCTGTATGTTTGGCAAGGCCATAAAAATGCTACCGGTCGTGTATCGTATAAGATTTTTTAGGATACGAGTCCGGTAGATAAAATTTACCGGCCGGTAGTCCTACTACTGGTCTAGGCCGGTAAATTTTATCTACCGGACTCGTTTGTAACTATGTAAACGCTAGTTACCAATGCAGTATCCTAAAAAATCTTATACGATACACGACCGGTAGCATTTTTATGGCCTTGCCAAACATACAGGTCTCGCCCTACGGGCTCAACCTGTAAAGTATTGGCGCGGCCATAAAAATGTTGCTACCGGCCTAATAACGTAAATAGCTATTACAGTAGAAGTCCGTTAGGATAGCCTTTACTGCCGAGCCAGAGAATTTGTGAGACGAGCTCGAAGAGCGAGTCGAATAATACTGGCGAGGCAGTAAAGGCCCTAACGGACGTGTACTGTACAATAGTTTTTGTAATACCTACATACAATTCGGTCATATCTATATTTTTCTAATTTATTTTCATCAAAACGCTAGGTTTGTGTAATGACGTTTTAGAATGATTGAGAGTGCGTAGAACGTTGCAACTGTTGTTTATAAATGTCAGTTATTTCCAATTTCGTGTATTAGTGGAGTTGCTTAATTCGAATTTTCTTAAGAATCGTTCAGATTGTGATACTAACCTGAAATTGGGTGAGCATGGACAGTTTTTTGAGACGAACAAAATGAGATATAGTGCCACTCAAAAAAAAAGTTGGTTCGGCTGTTATAACCTCAAAATCGTCAGAAATCGACATTATCTCGAAAACGGCGAGTTGTATTAATATTTTTGTTATTACACAAATTAAAGTAAACTAAATTTTCTACAAAAATCGTGTAATGAGTTTTTTTGTGACTTCATTAGTTTTCTCAGTGGCGGGGAAATAATAAATTTATAGCTGTAATATAATTTTATTTTAAATAAAAAATACCTAAATACATTTTTTTTGTAAGCTTTATTTTAACTAAATATTTCTACTTATGTGATTTTTTTATAAAATAGCAAAGTAAGGAATGCATGAAAGTTAAAATGTTCAGTCACTGTCGGTTTCACAGCAGTCTCCATCACATAAACACAGTACCGTACATTTTAACTCTGTACGAGCGCATGAACATTTTTTACTACATATAACTCGACATTTACAAGAAACCAGCTCCTGACACGCTGAAGTATCTTCTGGAAATGTGGTCCAAAGAGGCTGGTAAACTCGATCTTCCAGTTGCCACCCCCAAGATTCAGGATTTGGATGAGTTGGGTTTGAAATCAAACATTGTCCCCATATAAAAGCTCCCTAGAAAACTGCACGCTTTACGTGCTGAACAAGAGCTTCTTTTGTCGGCGGTAGTGATTGAAGCGGTCTTTGCGTTTTAGTGAAAATATGTATAGTTTGGAGGAATAAAATTATAGCTACAGAGAGCAAAGTAAAGATATACAAGACCTGTGTTAGGTCCGTGTTAGCATATAGCATCGAAACGAGGGCAGATACACGCAAAACAAAACAAATCTTGAGTACACATGAAATGAAATTCCTAAGTATAATTGGAAGAAAACTAATGGACCGAGTGCACAATCAGCAAATAAGAGAAGAATCTGGCGTTGAAGACATATTACGATGGGGTAGAACAAGAAGGCGAAAGTGGAATGAACACATCTAAAGAATGGAAGAACACAGGATTGCCAAAATTTGTAAAAACAACACACCCCACGGAACACGCCCGGGTGCATAAGCTAATAATTTTTCTTTTAACCTTGTGGGATTCACCTTACTTTCCTAATTATAGCTTAATTGAATGACACGTTCATCGTACATTTTGCAGAGGTTTACAGCAACTCGGCAAATACAAAACTGTGTGTTATATTTGCATCTGTTTTACCTTCGACACCTTCATTCTTGAGTTTTCTTGCATTATTATACAGCCTTATGGCATTTGGCTTCTAAAGCTACCATATCACCGGCACTCAACTTAGCCAACAAGCGTCTTGTGTCAGTATAGGCGCTTCTCTAACATGAACATCCAGTGCAAATGTTTTGGCCTCGCAAAGAGCAGTTGCTACGTCTTTTTCGCTACAAAAGAAACACCTATATTCAGTCCTGGTAATTTTCGGATCGGCCTTTGCCCTGGTAAATTTTATATTACTAGAATCACGTTCAATTTCAGAATCTTCTTCACCAGATTGTTTAGTGAGCCTTTGTAACTTCGTGTTGTTATATATATATATATATATATATCTCTACATGCTTTATGCCAAATTGATTGATATCTTGTGTTCTTGCTATGCCGTCTCCGTCATCCAGGCGGGAAATATTGAAAGGAAGATGTCCAAGTTTTGCAAACTCTTCTAAATTGTTAGCAGCTGTGTGCTATCCAGCTCCGGAATCTTTACGTTTTGTTTTTCCAGGACAGCTTACAGGACGGTTATCACCTTTCTGGCAAAAATGCACAAATTCCAATTGGTTGTCACTATGCCTGCGGAAGTACTAGGAACTGCTTGTGATGCCACAACGAAATTGTTGTTTACTTCCTATACAACTCAATACTCAAACCTGAAATACAAAGATCAAATTTTAATCTCGAATAACAACAATAATAAGTATTAATTATTATTATTATCCATGGAATTAAGAATTCACTTTCACAGCCGAAGCTGGAAATAATTCACCGGCCCCTCGTGCTCGGCCAGGGTTCGGCTCTGTTGGGAGCCCGTTCCGTGTCCCAACATAGCTGAAGCCCGACCCCGCGCGAGGGTTCAGTGAAATATTATTATTATTATTGTTACAAACGTATTATTTGTATGTATCATATTACTCATAACAATAATACTGTCGGTAACATACTAAACGATCTACGCGACATCATATTAAATAATGCTTGGCAATCGTACCGCTATTTGGCCTAATTGTAGGAAAACCATTTGGTCTATGACAAAAAAACATAAATGTTATTTTGTAGTGAATCTTGTGTTCTTCAATTTTACTTAGGGCTTTTTTTGCCATAAGTACACGGTTTTCAAGATAATCGCAAAAAACTGTTCTCAAACTTATTTTTTTCAAGATGGCCGCCGAAAAATCAATTTTTTCGCTTGGCACTATATCACATTTTGTTCGCCAAGAAAACCTCTACCTCTGTGCCAAATTTCATGTTAGTATCACAAAGTGAACGATTGTTATGCTTAGCAACTCCACTATATGGTTGTAAGCAGTTTTAAGTTGTAACCAGCTCGTAACTTATGACATCTGTAGAAAATTATGAAGATATTCCTAAAGACGTTAAGATTCTGAATGAGCAAGTTATTTTAGCGTATGTTCAGGAGTTATAGTAGTCTTTTGCGCCTTCTTCTATGTGGAGTTGAAGGCTTGCTTGCTGTGGATTTGTGTGACAAACTTCACTTTGACGTTTGGCACACAATTTAGCAGGCCGTGGTCGTTACGGACACTTTTTACGGCCCGGCCGTAAAGAGGTTGCTTACGCAGTAGTAAACAGTCCTTAAAGAAATACTTAACAAGTAGGTATTACAAAATAGTTATTTATGTTACAAGGCCGTGAACTAGGACTTTTTTTTATGAGAATGAATATTATTTGGCGAGGCGCAGGCCGAGCCAAATAATCATTCGAATAAAAAAAAGATAGTTCACGGCCATGTGGCATACAAAATTTTGTGTGCAACTGTGAAAAATTACCAAAATTAAAGTTTCGATTGAATCTTTACATAAAATTACATTTAGCAGTGTGTTTTGGTATGGTAACTAGGGCTTGTGTAGTTGCTCACATATTAATAAATAACGTTCGAATTATCTAATAAAAGCTAATTTCATTCAAGATCATGACCCGTAAAAAAAGTCTTTGTCGGCCGGTAAAAAAAAGTCTTTTTTTTTACGTTGTCAAGGCTTTATTTTACTATAAACAAATGTGCTATTTCACGACTCAAAATCAAGCAAAAAAAGTAACCTTTTTTTGACAGTTGCACACAAAAGTATTTAAATGCGTTTAGAAAAGTATTTAACTATTAAACGTATTTAAATACTATAGGTATTTGTTATTTAACTACCTTTTGCTCAAAACAAGTATTTAATATTTAAATGCATTCAATTTTCAAAAAGTATTTAGTATTTAAATACTTTTTAAAAGTATTTTGCCCAGTTCTGTCCTTAGTACAGTCTTCTTGGAAAAAAGCAAGCCTAGATTCCTGTATCATAGCAATATGTTTGTTTTGTTTAATTATTATTTTCGTCATGCTTCAAAATCCTGACGTTATTTCTAAAAAGGCAAAAGAAATTGAGCTAAATTTACTCCCAGTAAAATCTCGGGCCTTGTATCATAAAGAATATGAATCATTTAATACGTGGAAAGAAAATAATGGTGTTGTGGTAGTAAATGAAGATGCCCTGTTAAGTTACCTTCATGAAAAAATAAGTAGATCATTCAAGAAAATTTCATTTAATTATAAATTTATTACAGGCACAAACATTAAAATGGTCGACAGTTTGCTCGAATTATTCAATGTTAAAAAGTGTTTTGGCTGTGAAAGAAAATCTACAAATTGATAAATTTCCCAAAGTTGTAGCGCTTTTAAAGCGTAATTCAGTGAGTTATGAACCTACAAAGTCGACGATTCTTACAAGACAAGAAATTAATACATTTTTAACAAATGCTGATGAAATATATTTAATGATTAAAGGAAGTTTTTGCCATATTATTTATAGATAGTTAGATAATTTATTAGGTTGCCCTTATTATCGGCGTCTGTGGGGCATGCAGAAGAGAAGAACTGCATTCTTTACGGACATAGGATATTGTAGAAAAGATGATGGTTGTTTTCTCTTGCCGACACAAAGACCAATATTAAAAGAGGTTTCCCGGTTGTGGCTGTAGGAGAAGCAATAAACCCAGTAGAGTGCTATCGAAAATATGCTTGTCTTCGGAAAGACAATGTACCACATGATTATTTCTTTGTGTCCTACTGTAAAGGAAAATGCACTGTTCAACGCGTCGGCATTCATTCATTTGGGAAAATGCCTTCAATAATGGCACAATTTCTAAAGCTGCCAAAACCGGAAGAATACACAGGGCACTGTTTTAGGCGAAGTTCTGCCACTCTTGCTGCTGACGCCGAGGTAGATTTGACATCGTTAAAACGTTTAGGGGGTTGGAGGTAAGTTTATTATTTTTTTAAATTCAAAATAACGATATTTTATTAAGATCGTCTAAAGTTGCTGAAAGTTATATAGAAGAGTTGATTGAAAAAAAGAAAAAAGTTTGTAAATTGTTAATTGGGGAAAAGAAGGCGCCGTTAGGTAATCATTCACCAAGTATATCGTCTCCTGCTGCTTCATTCAACTCTCAGATTGCATCCACTGTAAACTCTGCTTACGTAACAAATGCTGAAAGGAAAATTACAGATATAAATAGAAGCGGCATTTTATTTACAGGCAGCAGTTTCCAAAATGCTCACAATTATTGTACTATTAATTTTCATTTTTCTAAATAACGATTGTTAATTAGTTTAATTGTTAAAATTATGTTTGTTTAAATGTAATAGTGTTGTTATTTCTAATAAATTTATCTTAAAACCAAACGTAAAACTATTTAATCAAAAATAATTCGCAAAAGGTTGCTATGACAACTTTTAGGGACTAGGCCGTAAATGTACCATTTTACGGACTCAAATGAGCTCCTAAAATAGCTATTTTTGGGAGCATATACAAAAAAATATTTTTTAGTGTTACAATATACCATTGCAAGCGTAATGGGTTTTGGGTATATTGTTTGACTACTTATTTTCATATGATGTTACATTAGCTAAAACCTATTCGATATAAATACATTTTTGTTCTACTGCATGGAAAAGCGGCAGCGTTTTGCTGCCGAAAACTCCCACTTTTTACTTACTTCCTTTTACAATAAAGGAAGTATTAGATTCACCCCAAAAATTCGAAATTGAGCTTTCAACAGATCTTCACGTTTTAGAGTCCCCTGAATTCAAAAAACATTGTTCATTGATGTGTCTGTCAGTCTGTCTGTGTGTCTGTCTGTGAACAGAATATGTATCTCAAAAAAGAAAAGAGATATGACGTTGAAACTTCATACACAGAGTGGTTAAAAAAGAGCTACATCTAGTTGGCTGTGAATTTTTGGTGTAAAATGAAATATGCCGCTCTCGCGTAATGGCGTAATGTTGTTATGCTGTAGAAATAACATAACATGCTGTGGTGTACTACAGTATTTTCGTTTACTTTCAAAGTGCATGTTAATGAATTATTCAACAAAATGAAAATTGTTAGAAGTAAGACCCACTTAAAAGTGATTAATCCTTTATTTTTTACAGAAAAAACAAAAATACTACTAGAATTATGTTTCAAATAATAGGGAATATTAAAGATCGTGGTCCTGAAAAGGGCTATTTATTGATTCTCTAAAGTAAGTGTTCGATCACCATTTTGTTGAATACATATTGCCACACAACGTTTCATGTAGTCGAAGATATGCTGCAATGTGAGCGGTGTTATTTCGTTGCATCTATCTCTATATATAATAGACTTGTCTGTCCGTCCGTCCGTCCGTCCGGGACGCTGTTTCAGCAGCCAAACCGTAAAAGATAGAGAAAAAAGTTATTAAAGTTATATGTTTGGAATGGTCATGTCAGGTCAGGAACCAAATTTCAGTCACGTGACACTTCCGGTTTTCGAGAAATCACGTGATTTCCGGTCTTTTTGTTTAATAAATGAGACATTTGTCTCACTGGACTGTTAGTTTCATTCTAATGCGATTCATCAGCTTCTCCAAGTTATTAATTCTTTCTTTGTAGACCTCGTTTTCAAGATGTCCGAAAATGGAGTAATCCAGTGGCGTAAGATCTGGTGAATTTGCTGCCCAAATTCCTCTGCTTAGTACTCGGTTGGGGAAAAACTCTTCAAGAAATTCCAAATTTTCTCAAGATGTGTGTGCCGGGGCTCGATCCTGCTGGAAGTAACCTCCATTAAATTCATCAGGGTCCTATTATCCTACGACGTGACACGGCTAACCAAATTCCAACTTTAACCGGATGTAAAGGAGCCTCAACATGATTGTGTGGATTGTCAACTGACCATGTTCTGTAATTTTGCTTATTTACATATCCGCTTAAGTAGAACCATGCCTCGTCAGTAAAGAAACTTAAATCTAGAACGTCATTGTTGTTTAAGTTTTCTTGAAAAAAGTTACAATATTGTACCAGACTAGCATGATCTCTTGGTCGGATTTCATGCACCACAGACACTTTGTACGGATGCATGTGCAGTCGTTTCTTCAAAATACCCCGAACACTACTAATAGGAACACCCGTTTGAGCTGATATACGACGTACTGATGTTTGCGGATTTTGTTCTACAAGAGCTTCCACATTTGCAATGACATTTGGGTCAATTCGCGGTCTTTCAGAAGATTTGCCTCTTTCTACGCTTCCTGTCCTCTGAAACTTTTCCACAACGTGACGAATATGGTGTTGCAAAACAGTATTTTCAACAATTCTATTAGGAAACTGCAATCGGAACTGTTGTTTACATTCGGCATAGGAATATTGCCATTCCCCATCTATAAACTGTCCCGCTCGGAAGTATGCATCAATAATGAATATATTTTCTTGTAAAGTGTACATTTTGTTGTTTATACCAATTAATTAGTTATTGTTCAACGTGAGTAGTCTTCTTGTCAAAAATTGATGTTTAATTAGTGACAGTTTTGGCTAATTCGAGAACAATAAAGAATATAGCGGCACATACAAATTTGAATACCTCTAAAATGAGTTTCTTTTGTTTTTTTTATTTTAAATAGAATACCCGGTATATTCTTACATTTTTGAATTCGGCTTAAAATTTTAGAGAACATTTGGCCTTTCAACTAACGCTCTATTGTATGCTTTCTGTAGAATTTGTAATTTTTAAATTTTTTTGACAAATACTTAAAAATTATAAGATAGCTGTAAAAGAGAGTTGTGTGCGTGTATCACACCAGATTTTTTATAAAAGTGACTTTTACTTTTCCGCAGTAATAACCATAGCAACAAAAACTAACAACCATTTCCATTGGTCGAAATCAAACATTTTGCGGTAGGATCATGACCTCCTCGACTTTCTCGGCATTGTCGATTAAAGTGTCATTTTATAATTAGCAAAAAACTCTTCCAAAGCAGTAGATAAAAATTATGTGTGTAACTCGCACGAAAGCGGACTTTTACACTCGCCTTATTTATGTGCCTCTCTCGCTTGGCCATAAACCGCGGCTCGTCCAAAAAAGGCGTACTTGTAACATAAGTAGCTGTTATTTAATATTTAACATTACATTAAACATATTACATCAAAATTCCTCGCATTTCAATTTACTTTCAACCAGAGCTGGGCAGTAATTAATTACTTTTTAATTACATTACTAATTAAATTCCTTTTTGTTTATTTGCCTTGGAATTGAATTACTTTTCAAAATGTGGTAATTGTAATTGGGAATTTCCATCTTTGTTAGAAAGTACTTGAAAATTACTTTTTAAAAGTAATTAATTACTGCATTCAATTACTCAATTACTTTCGTGTAATTAAATTACTCTAAAGTATTTAAATTACTTTATAGGTATTTGAATTACTTGTGGTAATTGAAATTATTCGAGGTAATTGAATTACTTTGTGGTATTTCAATTACTGAATTACTGACCTCGATAGGGTGCTAAATCTCCAGAACGCATAAATAATATAAGGTCTTATTAAGTTACATATTAAGCAAATCGCAGGGTATTCCCCGCGCAATATAAGCCTAATCTATTATTTCCTCTGACGAGTCGAATAACAGCAACTTCTGCATTTTGTATGACGCGTCTACGAGCGTTAGTGCGTGTATCTGTAGCTTGTAATAGTGACACTAATATTTATTGTGAGAGACGCTAAGTGTAAGACGCTATAAGAATATTTGCGGTAAGTACATTACAGATTACAATACCTACAGTAAAATAATAATTTTAAATAGCTTCATTAGACGATATTGGTTCATAATGATTATTTATTCATTTCAATTTGCTTGTTTTAAACGATCCATGCAAGTGTAACCTACCTTAAGTCCAGAAAATTACGTTTTTGAGTGAGGAATTGAATTAAACGGACAAAATCCAATAACAACATGTAAACAGCGGAAAACCCATATATAAAATGTACCTAACTGCAAAATCCCATGTCTAGTTGACTCAAAAATGTATTATGGTAATTTTAAAACGCTGCCGCATAAGTTTACCACATTCTTGCATTGAACATTTTGTAAATTATCCATTCTTTGTCGCTTTCTTGCCTTGTAATGCTCATATGCTGCTTTGTATACTGGCACTAGTGCATAATTTTTATGGACTGCTGCAGCATGTTAGCTTCGATTATTATTAAAAACCCCCTTGCTAATTACGAGACATTCAAATATTGGCTTCTTAATGATTTTACACATAATTCCATTTAGTTTTTTAAAAGAACAGAACTTAAAATAAATAGGCATTATTAACGATGTTAATAACATTTTGAAATTTGAAGTAAAAATATGAAAGCAACCTGAGCAATTTAATTGTCGAGCGTTCACAGTAATTTTCTTATTCGGTGGGTTCAAAAAGAAATTACTTAAGGGTTGGCCATGGAATATAAAAGTATTGGCAACAGCAAGCTTTAGAATTCATTACCATAATCACTGTTGTTGCTGTCATAAGTTTATATTATACTCTGATATCGCGATTGAAAATTCTAAAAATTACCACATTCAACCCTTATGTAATTTCTTTTTGAACACATAGTATAAAGGTCACTCGAATGTAAAAATGACTTCATTGTTACGTGCTTGAACAAATGTCTTTTGTTTTTGTATCTAAAGTACGAATTCTTATTTCAATCAGCCGTTTTCAACTAGGTTTATCAGTCATCTGTCAACTTTCAACGGTCCCTGATCAACACCAAATTGATATTTTGTTTTAAAATTTCAGAAGTTACCTAATACATTTTTAATAACTATTTGTATTACTAGGGAGGAAAATGTATCATTCCCTCCCGCAGATGTAGTTTACTTCTTCAGACTTTGCGAGAACAGTACCTAATCAATTTATTGTAATCATGCAAGGGATGAAATGACGTTTTAGTCCAGAGTTATACATACAACACTTTTACATTTTATGATGAGGCTATCTCTTGTAATCAGCTGCATTAAAAAATATTTAAATACGAAAACGAGGAGGCTAGTTAATTTATTATTAATCATAATCACATTGTCTTCCGTCTCTAATGGCAACGGCAGTCAATGTATTATATTCCCTCCCACTGCCATTGGAAACCAACTAGAGACCCAAACGTATATTTTCCCTATACCCCTAGCAGGCGACAGAAAATGTCACTTTCGTATAAAGGGGTAAAAAAAGTATTTTCGAACAGAGCCAACAAAAAATGCTCAAGTTGCGCCAATTGGATCGTTCTTCTACAAAATCTAAATAGAAATTTGCTGTCAAACACTTCAGAAATCCAATGCTCCACCCTGTATACTTAGGTAAGTTACATATTTTTGTCATTCAGCCTCATGTTAAGCGTATTTAATAATAGATTGTTCTACAAATTAAGAAAAGTGAAAGTTTTTCAACGTTTAATTTACGAGCGAGTGATGCAAAGGGAGTGGATTAATTTATCACGAACATGGAAAAGTCATTTTTATAACATATTCAGCGTGATATTTTTCTAATATGATTACAAAATCTAGCTAAAATTAAATTCGACATTTCTTCATATTCAAAAATTTTTAATTCATATTCTTTTTTGGGTATTTCGCCACTCTGCAAATTAAAATTATTAAATAACGTATTAAATAATTAACGTTTCCAGGAACAATCTGCTCTCGTTATCAACGATTTTTGTTTTTAATTGGCTGTGAAGAACGTCGAAATCGTCAAATAAAATACGAGAAATCGGCAGTGAAGTAATCCATTGTTTTACAACTTTTTGTAGGCGGCTGGGCGATAGGTAAACGTCAACCGATGTCAACGTAACCTATAAAAGTTGGTTAAAATGTTGTAACTTTGCGATTTCTCGATTTTAAAAAACAATGTACCCCTGGGCACTGGGAGTTCCATTTCAATCCTTGTGTGGTTTATTTGCTTTGGCCCTTCGGGCCTCGGCAACTAAATACATAATGGTGACAAAAAGCTCAACTTTAGTGATAACTTATGTGGAAACTAATATAAAAAAATATATAGATTTGAACTTCCAAGTCCCTATACCTTCTTACTGAAGGGACTTTGTACTAAAGTATATTAGGTTTAATCGGTTTATTATAATCTAAGGAATCTATGCCAAATCGGTGACCCATTTGTTTTGGGACACCTTGTATAATTGTTATCCTTGAATTTATTTATTTACTTACATCTTACATCAAAACAAACTAAAAACTTTTGGTTTTGGTGAACGGTGCATGCAGCTAGAAGATTTAATTATCAAAAAACCTTCTAGATTGATAAAGCATTAGGTTACTATAGTTAACAAAACATAAAAATTAAGAATTTTTAGATAACGATTACGAATCGACACGACACTAATGATAGTTGTAACTTGCAAGAAAATTCTACTATAAATACAACTATATGACAATAATTTTTATTGAAAGTAATTGAAAAAAGTAATTGATGTTGTACAATTACAATTACTAAGTAATTGGTAATTGAATTACTATTTCCTGTGAGTAATTGAATCTCTGGTAATTAGTAATTATATACTTTTTAAATGTAATTTGCCCAGCTCTGCTTTCAACACATTTTCATTGGTCTAATTTGAATTGTGAATTGATATAAATGAATTTTTATATTATTTTTTCTATATACGCATTTCAATGTTGTACATTATTGAATCTTTGACACTTGCTAACTCTTAGTGCTATTCAATTTGTATAATGCTGTGCTCTGTTATTTGAGATTTGTTAGATGGCCTGCGGCTACCTTTGTTTTCATACCACTATTATTTTGTATTTCCTTTGCCACCGAAAAGTAAGCTAGCCGGCGAATGTAAACTTTCTAAAGATTTATATAGAACATAGCAAAAGCATGGTATATCACAAGGTTACTAGAAGCATTTAATTTAATTTAAAAAATAAGGTTGCCTATATCAGAACTTTTAGTTATAGGGGGGATGGGAGGCAACTTGCTATGTTCGGTTTGAAACCGGTCAAATGGCGATAAAAGAGTTTACAAGAGAATTAAAATATCAGGTGTTTGGTGAATTATTTGATATGAAATTTGATGTGAGTAGTCTTTTAGACAGGTTACGAAAGAGAATAGCATTTGCACAACCAATATAAACATACAGTATGATCGAATACTTTTATCCTCTAGAAGGCTGTGGAATTATTTGTTTTAATTAAAATGAGAGAATAACGGGAAGACAAGTTAAAATGAGATTAATAGTATTAGTTTCACATTCATTCAGAGAATAAAAGTATTCGATCAAGACTAGGCCTTGTTGATAACAAACAAACAAACAAATAAACAAATATGATATTTAAACTAGAAATTATGCCTTCCCCTAGAAATTTTCGAATTAGTAACTCGCATTAAATATGTTATTTAAATAAATATAAATATGGCAAATAACTAATTAGGTTGTCTTAAAGTGAAAATACGGAGATGCCATCAAGTCTGCACGTACGCCTAGAACACTATAAAAATCGAGTTCGATTTCGATTTTGATGCTGACGCCATGTACTAATGGAGCCGGAAAGCTGGAAACATTTTTTGCCTTGGTTAGGTAATATACGCATGTAAATTACCAATCCGATTTAAAAACTCATCAGAGTTTGTCAGTAGAACACGATAAGTAATTCGAGTCGTATTAACGCGCATCAGTATGTGTAATGAACATGTCAGAGACAGTGACGGTCCATTGTCAGAGGGGTTGACTTATCAAGTCCGGCGAGGAGCAAATCATATCGCATCCCATTTATCTCCGCTATCCGATCGACTGTTATCGGTGTTTATTATCGCATTAGCCCGCAGTAATGTCTCTCGAGACCTTTACTGCGGTTGTCAAATAATGCTCCCAACAAGGGACAAATCTCCCGAGTAATTTCCCCTCTGGTTTGCAATATGGTACCGTTTAGCACTTATTTAGTTTAAAGCGCTGCCCTATAGTTTGATTGAACAATGAGTTTTATCTCTTTACACTCGCTATCGCCAGTGTAGCCCTTGTTGCAGACATTTTTTTAAAATTTAAAACGGCTCATCATACAAGGTGATTGGTCCTCGATACCGAAATAAATATTGCGTATTTATGTGCGTACATATTTTAAAAAGCCTACATTTGAATTGATTTCTATAGCATTCAACATATTCGAAATCGCAAAATGAAAAAAAAACATGTTTTTTTGTTAAAGAAGTTGTAAGTCATATATATCAAGGATAAACAATGTGTATCATATGGAACCGTTTTCTTGTGTTATTTGGAGAGAAAAATAGATTAGGGTGATGGTTTGTGCTTAAAACGGGAAAAATGCTAATCAAATGCAGTCACATTACTTCCGCTATCTGATAGCTCTGCCATTCTCTTCAAAATATTTGAAGAAATCATGTTATCTCTAAGAATTCGCAAAATCTGCATTCGAAAAAGTTGCCCAAAATCAAAGTTGGACCTAAAGTACGTCTAGAGAATATACAGAGTCCAGGTTATTAGAGCTGCGAGTTAAGCGAATAGGTGCCAAACTACTGATATCCTCTTCTGCATTACTGGTTGCTCACAGTAATATGTACACGTATATATTTAAGAGTGTTCATGATGCTATCTCTGTTTGACTCTTCAGCACAGATAGAGAATTACCGGATTGTCTTACTTAAAACTTGTTTTACCAATTCATATTAAATCCATCATGGTTCTTTGTTTTACTTACCCTACCGAACGTTTGAACAGTTTCTATTTATGTTTAATGCAAGTTGCAATGTTTTCACATTTTAGCAATTCTAATAATTTTTAAATTTAATTAAAAAAAGGACACAGTCAAGAATAGTACATATTTATTATTGAATAGCATTATAGGACCGTCAAACTATATAATTAAAAGTAAAATTACAACACATTCCCTTTATTTACCATTTATTTAAATTAAAGTGTGCCTTATATATTAATGTGGTTAAATAAACTTTTTCTACGACCACTACTAAACGTAGGCCTTTTAGTACTAGCTTGTTTAACTAAAAATTGCGTTTTATAAATCAGCGTGTTAAAAGTGATCAGCTGTTGTTGAATTTATAATTTTGAACTGGAAGAGAGGTTATAAAGTTATTCTAGTTACTTCTTTCGTTAGAGGTAAAGTGTTTTTTAAATAATTAAAGCATTATGTAATGAATAAAGTGAACTGTGTACTATTATAATTAACTTTGATAACTAACTTTGACAGCTACCGGCTGCAGGAACACTCGCCTTCGCCGGCATGGCCTTCTCTTTACTATGACATAAATTATTACTGTCATAAATGCAAACCTTTGTTAAATCGACATTTATGGATTAATAACAGTAAATTTAAGGCCGTAGCAAAAATATTGTGTGTAAACTCGTGCTAATAGTATATTATGTTATTAGGAGTAAAAGTTATATTTTATGTGGCGTGGCTGGACGGTTTATCTGCCGAGCTTGCGAGGCAGATAAGTACGGCCGAGCCACATAAAGATAATTTTGCTCTGAATAACATATAGCATCTTTTCTTCAACGTTTATAAAAAAATCCTAAGAAAATTACTCTATCTCGTCAGATAATATTATCTGCCCCTGACGAGCGGCAGATAAAGTCGTCAGCAGTAGATAATATTATCTGCCGCATGGCAATAAAGTGGCAGTTTAGCATCACCAATCCAGCAGTATAATGCCACATTTTACTGCCGTTTGAAGAAAAAAGTGTTTATGCAAGAGACATGTCTCGTTCATAAACATCCACTTTTAGCACTTGTTGCACAAATAGCTATTATTGTACTATATTATGAGTATTACACTACTTAAATAAAAGTGTATACAAGTACTTATAAATAATTTAATGATACATATTTTGCCTGGAAATGTACATTTCTAAGTTATTTTCAATAAAAAATAAACCTGATCAGAAAAAGAGATAAATTCTGCTAAAACGTAATAATTAAAGAAAAAAAGCTTTATTTCAGTAGTAGTTTATATACATAACTAGCTTGGACTTAAAAATAAATGCCATTTTTGCATTTAACGTCCCAAAAAAACCTCAATAACGACACCCATATCGATTTTTAGGCTTACTTACCCCATTTTATCCCCAAAGGGGTTGATTTTCCTATAATCAGGAAATACGTACATGCTTATTTGTTTTTAGGAGTACTTTTACGAAGTTTCAAGTCGAAATGTCTATTTAATATTATTTTTCCATACAAAATTGAAACCCCCATTTTACCCCTTTAGTGGTTGAATTTCGAAATATCCTTCCTTATTCCTTGTATACATCATAAAGGAAAGCTCTGTACAAAATTTCAGCTTTCTAGGTGCAAGGGTTTGGGCTGGGCGTTGATGAGTGAGTGAGTTAGGACTTTTCTTTATATATATTAAGAAGATAAGTACACAAATTTTGAATTACTTAATTTACGAACGGTATAATACGTTACTTATATCAAGAAGTAATATCAGAATCGTTTTCAGAATCAGATTAGCTATCACTGCTTTTGTTTATAAGTAGTGGTCTAACTTCATCAATAAGTTGTTTTCGGTCTCCGTATTGTTTAATAATGTTGTCCGTATGTTTCACACGTTTACTTCAAATCTCTTCTGTTGCCGTATTTAAGGAATCGTGCCACTCCACGTATTTTTTTTGTTCTTCGTGTAATTTGACGAGAGTCACTAATTCATTTTCCAAATAATTCTCTGGAAAACTAAATTGGCTTTTCCGCAGCTAATTAATTAGGTAATATTTTTTCCCAATTACTCGTGGGTTGATTGTTAATCACACTGAATGATAAGGGGGGTTATTCATGACAATAACATATGTTAATCTGAACTCTTCGAAGGTGAAGAAAAAATTAAGCTCACACTTTCCACAAATTCATTATTTGTCCTTGCATGTAGTATTTTGCAGCGTGTTCCTACTCCACCATAACTTTTAACAGACTTAATAGAATCGTATTGCAAAGATCTTTTTAATCAACCTCTAGAAAAAATCTAGGTTTCATTCAAGACCACGAATTGATAATTTTTGTTGCTGAACTTTATATAATTTCTTAAGAAAGTCGTTCTTTTTGTAACAACATTACTTCTCTCGCAGAGCGCTTTTTTGTTATCATCTTTCACAAAACAAAAACCGATGTTACGTAGTATTATAGCTAAACTTGAGCGATTAATATCTAAAATTTGTTTTCTTTTAGTATATGTCAAAGGGCATTCAAAGTTTACGCTCTTTCACTTCATACATGTGATATATTACGTGTCTCAATTCTGCTTTTTGACTCTCTGGAACATGTAATGTTTTCAGATATTTACGGTTTTTATATTTCACCAATTGTTGGGAGCAGTCGACATGTAAACTACGGCGAGGATTTTTTTTATCACTCAATGAGCTTGACACTGAATGTTTGGCGAAACTAATTATTTGCAATGTTCAAAATTTGTAATTACCAGTCATTAATCAACTCGTATTATTGATCTATGGTAAACTTTCACCAAAGTAATGTTGTAATGAGATAATGTCAAATTTCCAAAAATTATTCCTTAATTTTAAATTCCTAGAATTTAAAACCAACGGTGTTTCTGTAACATAAACTGTGAAGTGCACCAAGAAATTTTGTACTTCACCTATGGTTCGGGCACTTCATTCCACGTACGAATATGACCTGAGACATGGCGAGTCAGGGCTGCGGAAATATCTCTTTCCTAAACCCAGTAAATCTGGCACACGTTAACGGCGTACTAGGCGATGAAATAAAAACTTATTTTTTAATACGAAATTGGTAAAAATTAATGTAAAAACTACTCAAGCTACATAACAACGAATATTAAAGTATAATATTGATAGCAAAGCTTTCTACACGTGGAGAAAATGTAACAAAATAACAAGAGCGTTGTTTTATTAATTTTAGTTAATTTTCTAAGCCTTACATTGTTAGAAGAGTGTATTTAACAAGTATAGAACGCAAATGAAGTTACATTCAATAACGGTTATTTCCTCCTGTTTAACGAATTCTGTTATTTGTACGGTCTTTGACACTATTATTGTACTTAAATATAAAATTATCTATATTATTGAAGCTCATGTTTTCACATATTAGATATTGGAACAAAGATTCACGTGTCTATGTTGCGTGAATAACATTAACGACGTGAATGGAAAATGGCCTATTCTTGTGGATATTAACGTTATTGGCCTGGCAATATAGTCAATAACCTCGTGTAATGGCATTGATAATACCATTTTTGCGCTACTAACCTATTTTTACTCGTGTTCGGGTTCGTTATCTGTGACGAAAGGGCCAACTTTCCGGTGGTTGGTATTACAACAACAAAATAACAGGTCTGTTATGAATATAACGGTTTTAGGACTGTTATAAAAATTGTTTTGTATTTAGTTACTATAGGAATAACAATCACTTACTTTATTTAAACAAACAATATTCGGTATAATTAACAGTATTTTTATTGTTATTAATTTACAGCGCAAGAAACGTTATACGAGGCACAATGGTTAAGTGCCTCACTGGAACAGGCATAAAAACGCAAAGCTCGGCCCTTCGGGGCTCGTTCTTTTAACTTTCTTTCGCCTTGTTCTAAGGCACTTAACGATATTGTAACGTAATGTATTATATCGTTACTTCCCGGACAGGTATGTCATATGATGTCTGTATCTATAGGTTTTTAGTTTGTTTTAGATACGTGTGCAGTGAGTGTATGTTCTGTGGAGCTATTGCCAAATATAAAAATAATAGTATATTATACACAAAGGTTGAGAAGATTATGATTATAGTTTAGTGCCAAAAATGTATCTGGAGCTGAAGGGCATGGAGGAGTACAAGGCGCACGGGCTATAATAATCTTCTCTACTACGTTGTATATGTATATACTATTTTTTGCACTAATAGCATTTTAAATCATAACATTCATTTCTGCAATTAATATAAGAGGTAATCATACTCACTAAAATTAAGTGGGTTTAATTTTTAGCCGATCTAGGCTTTTGTGCAACAACAGCATTTCCGAAGCAATATGTTGGAATGCTGTCGTTTTTCTTAAACGACCGGTACCATCGCCTAATGTAATGGTACTTAGGTGCTTTTCTGATTCCAAACTCACGTCTAAACTCTCCTCCAACACACGTACAACTTTGTAATTGTGTATACTTTATACCACAAAATGTTGTAGGTGCCATTTTGTTTACCTTTTTCACGATTGTATGTATGCATTAGCTCAGCTAACTAGATCATGTAACTACCATTATCTCTGAATTTCTCTAAAACCTGGAGCTACAAATGTTTAAAATTATTCTTAATCAATCGGATCACCTTGTGTTTGATGATCAAACATTCTCAAAAGGAGCAGTCTCTACAAAAGGTAAATGCTTACAATAACTTAAACTTGAATTGAGGTGGTAGATATAAACCTGTAGTTTTGTATATATTATTGCATTTTTATTTGAATTTCAGTTTTTTATTGTTGTCATTCTTGTGAAACGTGGCGCTGATTTTAATTTAAGTTTTATATTATTATATTTGTTGTAAATGTGAATTTGTTTGTGCATGTACATAGTTTTGTTGCCAAGAATAAATATATCAAACTAAATAGTGAGTGAATAGCTGAAATTAATTCCTCACAATATTCTTCGATAGCGTAAGTTTCACCATAACAGTGTACCGAAGCTCAATTTTTCGTCTTTGAAGTTCATTACGCTACTAAACCGAATTATCGCGGTAGGCCTATTGCGTCAAAATGGACACACACTTTAAATATTGGTGTAGCACCAATAACCAGTACCAAAAGGTTTCAGTACTCCTCCAAAATGTATATTATCACGAAACAATGTTTTTCGAACACGTCTGCTGTAATGAGGTGAACGAAGCCAGTAGAATAATACTTTTTAAACAATCTAGCAGGTAACATCTAACTTAATAAACGATTGGTAGTCAGCAGATTTGCAGATTTTTCAGCAATCTGCATGAAATTCTATTGTAATTTCTACATTAAGGTACACCTCACACGAGGTATATCAGAATCTGGGATTTCGCTTTCCAGAAATCAGCTCGACTGCAAGGAGGACGTAAATACTGACCTTCCTCAATTCCGAAGGGATCGGGGCGAGCATTAGGCGTTAGCGAGAGCTGTGGAGATACTGCCAAAATGGCAAGGATAGGTTGTGCGGGCTTTTCGGCAGGTGGAAAGTGAAAGTCGTACGAGGGAAAATGCATTGGACCAGATGCAGATGTTAGGTGAGAATAAGTCTCGCTTAGCAGTCACTTGAGCCCACTTGCAGATCTTTTGACGATGACTTCCAAAATACCCAAGCTCCAGGTGTTAGCAACTGAGGCAAAGGAAAATCATAAAAAGAGGCAAAAAGGCCTGAAATGATCCCAAAACGTCAAGCAACGTGCAGGGGTGAACCCAGAATTACATACCGAAGGTATCAGGTGGTGAGAGGTAATTTTGCTTCTAAAATATAGTTTAATTTTGGCTTAACTAGTCGAATTTCAGCAATTGCACACCAACATAGAGGTGCTGAACTTACTTATCGAAGATTTAAAAGTTTTTTATCAAAATTTATCGTAAGCCTTCGGAAAAATCTACTGCACAGCATCAGAAGCATTACCTGAAACGATCTCTAGAAAATGGACATGGGAAATCACTCTCCCTATACCTATAGTGGAAATTTTTCAAAAATCAGTAAATATTTCTCACTCAAGGACTTTGAACATTGAAATTAAAACAGTGGGTTGGGCAGCTTAATATTTCGGTAACCCAGTACAATTCAGGAACAAAATTAACATCAAAGTACAATTTACACGCAACAATGTATAAGAACTTGTTACGATTTTATTGAGCATCTATTCGATTTCGATATCTGTAATATTTAATCCTTATGGTTACACCTCCCTTGCGCATCTATTCGATTTTCAGGTCTACGCTACTCAGTTCGTATTTCGCTCGCCTTCTTGGCCTTGCAGCCCAGGAAGTAAAAGTTTGCATTTGTTTCTTGAGCGTTCTGTTTCCGCCTTGCTCGGTGAAAGGCATGAAGCTGGCGTAAGCATTAGTAGAAAGTTGCAGTGAATTAATGGACTGCAGTTTGATTTGCTTTGGGTGATGTTTGCCTTTTGAGGTGGATTCCAATTCCTAAAACATTAATGGGGAAACATTAATTCCACGCAATTTTCGGCGGATTTTACTTTTGCCGTGCCCGGAAGATTCGAGGTGAGTAGGAAACTTTCTTCAAGCTGCATTTAATTTCACTTGTATTCTATCGTGGACTCTTTTCCCCCTTATAGCAGTCACCGTAGAGCTGTTAGGGCGATATGTGCAGAGGTGTTCGTTTCCACCAAGTTTGGGATGTAGAAAGCGGCTTAGAGCATGACCTCGAAACGTGGTATCGTCGTGGCCCGTTTAACCTCTGCAGCGTGCATTACTTAGAGCGCAGGAAGGAACCCGACGCAGAAGCCTGCCATCAGGACTAAATCTCCCCTTTGCGTTGAGCTTCCCCTGGCGACCAGTGTTCTGTCGCTCGAGCTTGTTCAGGCGTTTTGAAGTGCGGATCACCGACGTGACCTTGAGTGTCGACAGCAGCTGAAGCACGCAAAGAGTTTCCTTCCAAGCTTTGAAATAGACATCCCTTTAACTTCGCCTTCCAAACCTCCGTCTAATATTTAATGTGTGCAATAACATTTTATTGCTGTTTTGTGAACCTGTGAGTATGTACCGGATCGTAAGCATTTGATTGAGGTACCTCGTAACTATAATCTATTAGTCATAGTTATATCAACCTGCTAATTCAACTTGTGATTATATACTCTGATTATACTGTGATATTTGCATTCTGGGTTTATTTATTTGTTACTGTTATCTGCACTGAGTGCGTTACTTGAATTTACAAATTCTAGTTTTGAATGTCTGGATACACTTGTCGTTATTTGATAAAAATCCGTTGGCACCCTTTTTGAGTATATTTCAGGAACTGTACAGGCCAGGCCGTCTCCTAACCAGCTAGTTTCGGTCGGCAATTGTATCCAAGTAGTCACAAGTTCGTGTATTTTCTTGAGAGAATAGCCAACGGAGATTTGATATGATAACAAACTGTCAACATTGCAATAGCTCATTATGCAATGTAGTAGATATTTCACATTTTAGGTAAACGATGATAGATTTTTACACAGTATGTTAATAGCTGGCAGTTGTCATGTTATCCTATTCTTGTTTAATTTTTCGCGGTTTCGAGAAGCAATAGGTAAACAACTGTATTATTTTGTAAGAAAATTAAAGTGTTACTAAAACATCTTGATACATTAATTTTTTAAAATAGTGTATTGTTATGATGTGTGTATGATTTGATATATTATTATTATTAGATTCCTATTTAAATAAATTACTCTTATCTCAAAGGGTTGGGATTTCTTCATCCTAGCAAATATGATTGAATGTATAATTATAGGCAATACATGTGGTATTGAGATAATTATCGTAGTTTTTATGATTTTTTAAAGTAATCGCTTTAGCAACCGCTTGTTTATCCAACGGGACTGCTGCAAAATTAAATATTTCAACTGATGGGAACAACTTTACAAAGATGGCGCCCAACTTCACAATTTATTAAAACAAGTTAGCTTCGTATTAATTATTACATCAGTCATTACGGAAGAGTGCGTTGCCTAAATGATTTAACAAACGTAAGTAAATAGACGCTACAACAAAACACTCACGATGCGCTTCTTCAGGAAATGTATAAAAACCGAAGCTACTTTAAAAATTTAATGAAATTTTATTTTTAGAATAACTTTCTAACTTTATTTGGCTTTTCTGATGCCAAATAGTACACCAAACTTCCCCACAGCAAGTCCCATGACAAACAGGGGCTCCTCTTTCTCTCCGCTGGCTTGCTGTAACAAGCCACATACCTCTTGGAACGCCACCTGCAGCTTGCACCTGTCTAAAATTGCTTACAACTCCTCTTTTGCCTCAGTCCTAGTGCTCAGCATCAATGTCATTGCTTCCTTCTCGCTTCCAGGGCGACCTCGCAACAGCGTCAAAAACGGCCACAGGAACACCAGATATCGCTCGATGTACTATTCAACACTTTAAAATTCTTGTAGGGATGCAACGAATCAAAGCAACCCTTCTACAGCATACCCAAAAGACAATGCACTAATTATAAAACATTGAATTAGGAAAAATGGGCATTTGTTCGCTTTTAAATGGAGTATTATGGAAATTTATTATTTCTAAGCTTGCTCTGGCATTTTATGATTCAATCAAGGCTAATACTAGTTTTAATACCGTTTTTACAAATTATTAATTCAAAGTCAATGCTATTCACACAAATACAAATATTCATGCAAAAATTAAACTAGCACATTTATAGAACACTAGCTTTTGCCTGCGGCTTGGCTCACGCAGGAAACCGTCTTGGACTTCGAAATGTCTATTTAATATTATTTTCCCATACAAAATTGGAACCCCCATTTTGGGTTGAATTTCGAAATATTTTTCCTTATTCCTTGTATACATTACAAAGGGAACCCCTGTACAGAATTTCAGCTTTCTAACTCCAAGGGTTTGGGCTGGGCGTTGATGAGTCAGTGAGTGAGTCAGGACTTTTAGAAATATATATAAGATTTTGTATAATAATATTTGAAATGCTTGAAATGTTATTAATTGCTATCTTAATTTTAGAGCCTTTAAAAGTGTTCTTTGCAGTAAATATGTTTCGCAATTATATTTTAAAACTCACAAATTCGATATTATTAGTGAAGTGGGATTTTTATTTTGAATTTAGTTGGACTGGACCTAGAAAGACGTAAATCGTTACTTGGCCCATATTCTGATCTAACTTCAATAACTTACACCATCCGAGAAACTCAAAGAAGAAATATATTCAACTTTATTTAACAAAGCTAAAATCAAAATACAGAAGGTATTAATTTACAACAGATGTTAAAAGTGTTCACCACCCTCCTAAATACAAAGCCGCGTCTCTTTGTTGATACTGTCCGTGACATCTCATAAGATGTTTAGTTAATTATTTAGTTCTCTATACTTAACTCTTATTATTTGTTTTAAAAACAAACAAAAACTGTTGGATCCCATGATCGTTGTTAAAAACGATGTTGCATAATTCAATTAAATATGCAGTAATGGAAGATTTTTTTAAATAAAGGTACTGCATGATCTCTAGCCCCATATTTTTGGAGAGATTTATTTTGCATTGCCTGGTCATGCAGTTTATTGAAAAAAAGGAGAATAAATTTTTAGAATCTGTATGCAGTAAACCGGGGTAGTTAATCTCAATCTGTTCATAGCTACCCACACAATTATTGAGGATGAGGTGGCGTTTCACAAAAAAGGTACGGATTTTCTGCAAACCACAATCTCATATTCTGTAAACTAACAAAGCCAGATAACTGAAATCGTAATTCATCTGAGAAAAACATGAAATCAGGCAACAAGAGTTCTTCTGCGGGACGCAAATATCGCAACTTTTCAGATCCTTCTCGAGTGTATTTCCATAATTGCGGCGAGAAATGTTGTCAAATATACCGAATGGAGGCATAAGGTGCATTTGTAACAATTTCACTTTGTAAGCATGCTATCACTATGTTTCACTAAAATATTATGACATAACAAAAGCAATTATTAAAATGTGGTACAATTTTGGGCATATTAAATTCAAGTGCCTCAGTAATGTACTATACGGTAGTTGCATCACATTTTTGACAAACATGATGATTGGATTGCATAATGTATTTGCTACTAATCGACGAATTGAATTATAGAACGATCACGTTTTAGAAGAATCGATAAAATTGACATTGGTAGTTATCTGTATAACTGTAGAGAAGAGAATTACTGGAAGTATCCAAACTGCGTACGAACGTACCGTTTTTGTAAATGGTGGCAGAGTATGGATTCGATAAGCGCTCACCTTGTTTAATTAACACATTAAAATTGGGCAGTAACGAATGCAGATATCAGATCCGCGTAATGCACATGTTGGCCGAAAATAGAGCGCGATGTCGAGCGCAGATCATAAATATGAAGCGACATATCGGGCGGCGGTTTTCCTGCAAACAGACCGAGCAGGAAGCCGCGCTAACAAATGGCTTTGTGACATCATATTTACACCCTCTGCAACAAAAATAATATATGTCCGTTCGAATCATTGAACACGACGGCGATGTCCCGCAGCGAACTTGCGAAAAATAACTATACAGTGTCATGTGGATTCCCCCACACATAATAACAAATAATAATATAACAGTTCATAAATCTCGTTCGCGCCAAACCAAGGACATTGTGAAAAGATCAGATTAATTTTGAAGCGAGATAAATTAACGAAATTCCGATGCTTCGGCTTTTAATCTACCTGTATTATATGTATAATAAGTTGGTATTATGATTGCTTTTGGCATTCAGACCCTTTTTAGCCATATTATGAATTTTTCTAAATCAAAACCAATTGTCTTATGGATTCAGAAGAACTATCATTTTGAGCATATTTATTATGAATTTAATAACTAATTCATTTACAAACATTTATTCTAAAAAGTAGTTAGCTCTATTTGGATACCTTTTGCGGTTGACATTTAAACTTGACAAACACAATGACGTACCTATGAAAAGTCCACAGGTTTACACGCTCCTGTAACTTCTCATCGCCTGCCTAAAATATACATTTTCGAATTACTTGATATGGATATAAAATATAAAATTTATAATTAGGGCAAGGGATACCTACTACACTTTACGAAATGAAATTTTCAATTGAGAATTGCCTGCTAAACTCAGGGCAAATTAGAAAAATGTAATAATAATTACAAAAAATAAATGGTTTATTGCTCTTTCCTTATTTTATTTATTTGCAATAAATTAGGGCTCAGCTCCGGTGAACATGAAACAATTTTTATCTCAGGGGGTCGGTTCACAAAATAAGTAGAAAAATTTGTATGACAAGTAATTCGTTGTATGGCAATTACTTTCTGATATTAGGGCAAATGTACTGTTCCCAACTGACGGTTAAATAACCTCTAATTTAGTGCAGTAACCAAGATGATCCTTCAGTGCAAAAATAGCGTAAAATTGAATTTCAAACACCACAATGGCAATAATGCATCAGGTAAATATGATTAATTCTGTGACGTAGCAACGGCTAACCTCGCTTTGTTTCTAGTGTGACGTAAACAAAAACTTCAACTGCCGCCTCAATTAGCACTTTTTAGGAACGCCAGCTAAATTACTCGAAGCTCAATAGACCTGGGACTCTGGAAACACGTTGAACTTCTCGGCAAAGCTCCATTCTTGACGAAACCCAGTTTCTACGAGGCTGCTGCTCTTAGTTTTTATGAAATCCTACATTTTTTGAAGAGGTGTTCCTCTGTTGGTTGGCATACTGGAAAAACGCCACGGCAAATACTCGCTTGGATATGGCTTGCTGGATCTAATTCTTCTACCCAAGGATAGCTGAAGGCCTCCTCTCCATGTAGCACAAAAAGATCTGCCATCCGATGTCTGGAATTACCCCAAAATCTTCACCGACGTAGCCTCGCACTCAACTACGCACCAGGTGGAAACTTGCTGGCTTAATTGCACTATCATGGGACCTCATATACTTGGAAAAATTACACCCACAGATGTCCAGTAACTTGGTGAATAACTTTAACATGAAAGTGATATCACAAATTACCTTTTATTCACAATTTAATACAATAAATGTGGAACTCAATTTGCTCCCAACATGAAAAATTGAAGCTTGTTTTGATTAATTATGGCAATTGACTGTCTCGTAACTAAGCAACTAGATTTACAATTGTTTAAAAGAAATTAGGTTTGATTACATGTTTGAACATATGGACTACAGTTTTGATGTCATGTCTTTGCATTTTCACTAAATTGTTCTTTTCTTAGGATAAATGTCACCACACTTTGCTCTGCTTTTAATTTTAACTTTGGTTTATAATGCACTGATACACTTGAGTTCTTTTAGCATCTCACTAATTGCCTTTTGATCGGTTGCCTTACATTTTCCCATGTCTCTATTGCAATTATTGTTTTGCTAGCACTGTTTTTCGTTTACCTTTTAGTTAACTTGCAGTTTGCTGCCTTATAAACTATTAACACACAACGTTCATACAATTTCTGTACTTAACAAATCATTCTCTATCATTTTATTCACATTATGTTTGACGTTACTAAACTCAAATCCGTCAGTTACAAATTGCTCACATCTAGTGCACTTATTAATGTAAAGTACTGATTATCTTGCAATAAATAAAATATTCAATTTTGTGCTCATGTTGATCTTATTCATTCTGTTACTTAGGCAATCAGAATTATGTGGGCAGTAAACCATTACAGAATACTCTATGGTAAGAATGGGTCACTTGAAGTGTGATGCTAACTATTTTGTCTTTACTACACTGTCGAACGGTGAGGAAATACTAATAATTTCTTATACCTAATAATGCCGTACTATGAGATAGTTAGATCTTCACACAAGGCTAGCCTAGAATGGACCTAGACAAATATTTAATTAATTCAATGTTAGTTAATAGATGTACGCATGATTGAGGGTAGAATATACAGGTGCTCATTTTATCATTCCCTTTCCTTAATTTTAAATATAATGGCAAAATAATATATTAATTTTTCAGACAGCCATTGCTTTTGTTTTACTGGTAGATATTTTTAGATTGTATTGTTCCATTACTTGTTCTAGGTTAAAATCGGCTTTATGTTATGAATTTTCTGAATTTGCTACAACAATCAGGTCATCAGCAAATAGAAACGTAGCGACATATTTTTCTTCATTTAAATTGTGCATGTATGTTTCTATATTATTCATCCACTGCCTCACAGCATCGTCTATATACAAATTAAATAAAATTGGGGAGCTACATCCCTGTATTTGTCCAAGGTTTGTAATTTCGGAGTGATTTATGTATTAGCATAAATATTTTTGATGACTTGAATTAGATGCGTACGAGGTATGCCTCGTCTGTTCATTATTTCCCATATGTTTTTGGTGTGTATTTTATCAAAATTATAATATAATCGACCAACATTATGTGGGTTTCCTTGTTAAATTCTCCATGTTTCCCTACTATTTGTTTTGCGATGACTATGTTATCGGTACAGGATCCACCTTTTCTAAAACCTGTCTGCTCTTGTAATATTACGCTGTCTATTATATTCTGAAGTCGTTTGGTGAGTATTTTTGTATATATTTTAAATAAGGTATTTAACAGACTTATTCCTCAGTAGTTGTCACACTGTGAACAGTCTCCCTCCTTAAAGATTGGTTTGATCATCGCCATTTACCATTTCTGGGGGATAGTTCAGCTTCTCCAACATACTCGTACGTTGAATAAGCGAAGATGTGGATCTACTTCTGTTCTTTCGTTTTCTTGCTCTTGATTACCTTCTGGCTGTTCCTCTAAGGGCCGGTTGCAGAAAGCAATGTTAAGTCTGGTGTTAGTTAACGCGACGTCAAAGTGAACAAAAACGAATCAAATCTCAAATGCTTATGGTAACTAATACATTAGTAAACAAAATTTGATGCGATTTTGTTCACTTTGACGCGACGTTAGCTAACACCAGACTTAACATTGCTTTCTGCAACCGGCCCTAAGAACCATACATTTTTACTTCCTTTTACTACTATAAAGGAAGTATTGTATTCACCCCAAAAATTCGAAATTGAGTTTTCAACAGATTTTCACGTTTTAGAGTCCCCTGATCACAAAAAACATATTTTTTTTCATTGGTCTGTCTGTCTGTCTGTCTGTGTGTCTGTCTGTGTGTCTGTGAACAGAATATCTCAAAAACGAAAAGAGGTATGGCATTGAAACTTCATATATAAGTTTTGTATACTATGTAGATGAGACAGCAAGCTTTTGAAGAAAATCGCATAACCGGAAGTAGGTGTTTACTCTTGTGATTTTTCAGTTTTTTTCGATTTTTTCAAAAACGGCTCTAACAATTTTTTTTAAATTTTACATTTTTCTTACATTTTTAATGTGTATTGATGTGAGATAGGTTATTTTCCCGTTGAATACTTCTAAAGTGGGTTTCTTTTGTTTTTTTTTTCTATTTTTTTTATTAACTCCTATTCTAAATAAAACACCCGGTATATTATTACATTTTTGAATTCACCTTAAAATTCTAGAAAAAATTTGTCTCTTCAACTAACACTCGATTTTGTATCGTTTTTGTAGAATTTGTAATTTTTGAAAATTTTTAACAAATGGTTAAAAATTAAAAGTGAAATTTTTGACTAATTATAAGATCACTGTAAAAGGAAGTTGTGTGAGTGTATCACACCAGATTTTTATAGTATTGTAATCATTTGAATGGGGTATTGCGTTTCTTTGTGCAGTTTTCTTCGCCGTTTAGGTGATCATAAATTTATATGCCATATTTTGCCGTCCGTGAACGTCAATCTATATTCTTTATAATATAAAGTATATATTATGAAAGTATTACATCGATGTGTTTTGTTGTGCTTGGCGGTTTAAGTCTTTCACAATTTTCGTCATGCGGTTGTACTCTGTTTTGTTTATTTATGTTCTATTTTGTAGCCACTTATGGTAAGCCTTGTTTTTATCTTCCACAGCCTTTTGTTGTTCTTCTGACCACGGTATAATTTTTTTATTATGTTTCTTGTTCTGCTTTCCAAGGGCTTCTGCTGCAGCCTTCTCAAGTATATATTTTATGTTTGTCCATTCATCATCGTTGCAACATAATGTAAATATTTAACCATAGATTATGAATCCAGTTTCAGACATATTCCATGTATAGTGAACTGCATTCACAACGTGTTGTCTATATTTACTTTTAATAAGTTTTTAAAATTTATTATTAATTTTTAACACAATGGGCAGTCATAAATTTTATAAGATTTTCGTTGCGATACCTTTAATATACTATGAACATCCAATTCAAGTTATTTTAAACTGTTTTTAAATTATAAATTGTCCTATAGTCCATTTTCTAAACGATGAAAATTCGCCAAAGTTCTAACTTCGTTGACTCAGAACCGATTTTGAACATTTTTTTTATTATTTCGGAAAAAGTTTATTGAAAAGTTTCCCGTAGGTGAGAAAGTGTGCTTTTTATTTTTTCAATTGTTATTAACAAATAAGTATTTTTTAATATACTCTTAATTAAAAAATTACTAACTATTTCATTAATTTAAACAATTGCCTGAAATTTGATAACATTAGGTTTTTGGGGTCGCCGGTTGCGAATCTGGCCTCAAAATGGTCTAACAACAAAATGGCGTCAAAGGTCTAATTTTTAATTTAACTTTTTTATTTTTATTAGATGTCTTGGGGGTTTTGGAGTTGCTGATTACGAATTTGACATTAAAACTCAACTAAAATAAAAAATGGAGGATCCAAAATGGCGGAAAGGGGCCAATTTTTTAAAAATTTTTGATACCTATACCTAGGGCCGGTTGCAGAAAGCAATGTTAAGTCTGGTGTTAGCTAACATCGCGTCAAAGTGAACAAAATCGCAACAAATTTTGTTTACTAATGTATTAGTTACCATAAGCATTTGAGATTTGATTCGTTTTTGTTCACTTTGACGTCGCGTTAGCTAACACCAGACTTAACATTGCTTTCTGCAACCGGCCCCTAGTGTTTTTTTTTTGGTCGCTCATTCCAAATTTTATGTTAAAATTTATCAAAAATGGAAAACGGTGTCTGAAAAATGGTGGAAACAAATTATAGAAGAGTTAAATGAGCATTAAAGATATTATATTTTAATTGATTTATTAAAATTAAAAAAAAACAAAAAAAAATATTTAGCTTTAGTTTCTTGTTCCTCTACTTCTTCCATTAACACTGCCGGTCGTGAATTAAGGCAACTATTTTAGCCACATTCACCGCAAGCCGCCGAGCCTAAAGGCCACTTTTCCTACACCCACAAGCTGGCCTGGAACTAGTTTTGTAGTTGCAAAAAGATAATTTTTAAGATATTTTGTGGAGTTGGTTCTTGTGTCATTAGGATTGGAAAAAACACTTCCCAGTGTCATATTTCCATCCCCCATCTTCTGTTGAAATATCTTGGTTTCCCAGCCACAACTTTGTTTGCAAATACACGCGCTTTAAATGTTGTTCTGCTGAGTCCATGGTAGGGCAAAATGATGCTAAATTAACGCTAAGTTTTTTAGTAGACGCCTTAATAAAAAAGTAAAACCTAAAATTCAAAATGTTTTTATTTAAAAAATATATATATTGTATTGTCTGTAACCTCATTTACCTTGGGGTATATGAATAATAAAAAATCAATATAACGACATGAAAGACATTTGCCAGAAATTTTTCTTGATACAACTTTAAAAATCTGTCTTTTTCAAGTCGAATATCTGGTGCAGTTTTCGTTTTTAGGCGTCGATCTCTTTCAGCAGATTGTATTTTGTTTCTGATAATCGACAAAAACAATTGCTTTTTTGCATAATTACGTGCAATAAAATTAATATATCTAAAATTGCACCATACTGTGGAACAAGTTGCCATTGGTTTTTATGTAATAACATTCTTCCCTCGGTCACAAACAGAAAAATCTTTTAATTCAGTAATATCTTTTGAAAATTGCACAAAGAGGTCCTAGAAAACACATTTTTAGGCGTTGGAATTTATATGTATTCGTATGTTATATTTAAATGTATTTAATCTATTTAAATTTGATTTAACAATTTAGAATTTTATTAAATAATCATAATAATCATACAGAATAAAAATCAACCTTTTAAAGCTATATTTATAATTACTGTGTCCAAAGCCCCTAGATATGAGGCAACGCGCGGAATTCAAAGAAAAGCTATTTCGCCGCTTTATAGACGTTATTTTTGATTTTTGATAAATTTTAACATAAAATTTGAGATCAGTGACCCAAAAAACCCTATACTTTATTAAGTTCGAATAAAAAAAGCCCCGAGACATAAAATAAAAATTAAAAGAAAAAAATTAAAAACTAGACCTTCGACACCATTTTGTAGACGCCATTTTTGTTTTTAGACCAATTTTGAGGCCAGATTCGTAATTTGTGAAACCAAAAATCTTATTTTGTCAAATTTTAAGCAATTTTTTAAATAAATAAAATAGTTATACATATTTTTAATTAAGAATATAATAAAAAACACTTATTTGTTGATAACAATTGAAAAAATAAAAAGCACACCTTCTCACTTATGGGGAACTTTTCTATAAAATTTTTCCAAGATAATAAAAAAAATAAGTTCAAAATCGGTTTTGAGTCAACGAAGTTAGAACTTTTTTCCTTTAGTAAATGGACTACTACTATTGTAACGTTTTGCTTCTGATTAAACGCTACTAAACTTTAATTTCAAATTAAAAGCGCCTAATCTTCGCGTTTTTGGCGTTACAAGAATCCCAGTCCGCTCGAGGGGCAAGTTTATCGCTCTGCGCCACTGGAACGGAGCAGCGTTCACCGCGCATCCCCTCCGCCGCGCGCTGTAATGCCCGACGTAACGACTGCAACGTATAAAATGAAATTTCTCGTCGGCCGGAGCACGAGATTATTCCGAGAAATCATCACGGGCCTCCAGCCGATTTTCGCGACCTCCACCGCGGAGAGCTCCGCTCCTACCCCGGAGCACCAGAAAAATTCGAGACAATCTCGAACCAGTCCCTCCAGGTAACCCGCTTAAAATTAAATTATCATATGACTGCGTAACGAAATATGTTGGTTTGAATTGTTTAATTTCCCTGAAATGCAAATAACCATTCAAATTCAATCAGTTTATGACTGTGTAACGGAATAAAACGACTTAAATAATTTACCTGTCTTGAGGCTCCGCCTGACCATTTAAATTTAGTTATGACTGGGCAACGGAATAAATTCACTTGAATTATTTACCATTTTTGAGGCCCCCCAGAGGCTCGTTAAATTCAATTAGCGAACGGCTGGACATCGGAGTTCGTTATTTTGAATAACTTCATGTTAACAAAATCTGCTTAAAAATCACGCATACCTGAATATTGAAGTGCGATATTTCAAATTCGTTCAAAGTGTTAAAGCCCATATAAAGTCTTAATTGAACTTACGTACATCTGAGTGCGTTATTGTCAAATCTTTCCGAGTTTGGCTTTTTGGGCCCCAAAACTCGTCCAGAATTCGACGGCAACATAGGCGATTTCTCCAGACGTAAGAAAACCACTTACTTACACTGTGGACATCTATTTGCCCATCTTGAAGGTTAACCTCGACACGCGCTCGGCACCTGATAAGGTCGCACAGGAATTCGACCCCCGCACCAGGTCAAGTTATTACCGGCGTTTATCACAAGGACGCGTATGTGCAAGGATAACATACGTATGGTAACGAGATCATAGCCTCAATCAATTTCTTTTTAATTAAAACCAACCAAAATTATTCCGCTTATTTACAATAGTTCGAGCTGTTATTAGTTTGTTTATTGTATTCCAGTTTTACCAACATTCGCTCGAGTTCACCGTTCATTCCAACGTCTACACATAGGGCGGACCCTGGCCGAACTTCCAGAAAATTGAAGTTGCCTATCTCTAAAATAATAAATTGTCGTTGTACATAATTATGCATGTGATAAATTTCATTATTTTACCAAATGTACAGTATTGAATAAATGTATTCTCTGTTATTTGTTGTTCTTTGAATCAGTCAAAGTATAAATAAATTGACCCTAGGCCCAGTTAAAAGTTACCATTCATAAGGGCACACTTAATGAATGCTACAGATTAAATAAATACAACCTGATACCATTACACTATATTTAGAATGTCAATAATTCTTATTAAATATTAGATCCTGAAAAGCAGGGGTGGATTCCTTTATCTAGTTAACTGATTTCTGAAAATTGATGTTCTTATTTTCCCAATATTATTAACATAAGTCACAATTACTTATGTCAATCAAATGTCAAAACAGATTTGAAATTCAAATTACAAATACCCGACTGTTACAATGGCACACAACAATATTTAATCAGTAAGTAATTCATTCATAAATAGTTCACCTTTTTATTGTCTTTATTTACTTTTGTAGTTATGACTTTAATAAGAAATGACCCACCTTTCATTTCGTCCGCACAAACTCTCCAAATGCCAAACAAACCACTTCTCTCTGATAACTAATCGATTATCTCCAGCACCTTCCTGCAATGAACGGTCTACGGACAGAGAAGATGTCCTAACCGTCACACATCAGCTACTCAACCCTTTTCTACACCACGCAGCCAACAGACCAAACTTGCAGACAGCTACCTGCACTACTGCATTCACCAACCTCCAGGAATGTGCCTCTTTTACCTTGGTGATCCTCCTTTAGCACCAACAGTTTGACAATTCAATTTAATTGATGTAATATGGGAAATTAATTTTTCAATAAACTTGACCCATTATTATTCTCCAATGATTCACTTTTGTAGAGTACTTCTGCTATCGATTAGTTTTTACCACATATTTGCAAGCTTCATTAGTTTATTTTTTTACCTATTCTTGTTTATTTTAAATTTCCATTTTAATTCACCTAATAGATTTTACGTATTCCTCTTTTTATTATTCAAAACATTTTTATAATAAGAACAGGGTTATTTTCAAAATTTTTAATTACACCAAAATCTTTTGCTACATTTTTTAAGTTTGTCACTTTCAATAATTAAAACAAATTTTCTTGACGATATCAAATCCCTTAACATACACTCTAGTTTTTAATATCTTTGATATAAACCTACTAAATTTCTATTTTATTTCAATTGAGTATTTGTCATTCGCTTGAAACTGCAATTTTTTATAATGTTATCTTATTGTCAAATCCAAATATTTTGATATCCAAACAGTTTGATCGGTTGAGAAAAACGCAGATAAAATGCAGTGCAGTGGGTGTAATCAGTGTCTCCTAAATAATTCAGATTTTATCACCTGCAAAGGATGCAATAATAGTTACGATCTTTTATATGCAAATAGACGGGAACTGAATATTTTCGAAAATTCAATAACGAACAGAAACGTACCTGGCGATGTGGGTCGTGTAGAAACAGAGGTGCTGGCTTGGATACTGCATATAACCTTGCGAGTGAATCAAGTGCTATCAATCCTGGTCTTTTGGAAGCTATAGAAGCTGCCATCCAACGTGTAGTAAAGCAGGAAAATAAATGTTTAGCCGATAAACTTGATTCCTTTAACAAGTCGTTGGATTATTTTAATGAACAGTTACAGGAATTAAAAGGTTTAATTAAGGAAAAAGATAAGCAGATCGATGATTGTTGTAATTGTTTGGAAGCACTCGAAACTGAAAATGTTAGCTTAAAAAAGGAATTGATGGATGCTCAATTAAGGTTTGAAAAAATGAAGCAGTACACTCGATTAAACAACCTGGAAATTCAGGGTCCCTGAAGTTCGGGATGAAAACATATTAACCACCATATGTGCTGTTAGTCGTACAATAAATTTCAAAATGGAAAAGAATATGGTAGACGCTTGCCGTAGGTTACAAGCATATCAACGCAGACCTGAAGAGCCTCGGAGTATCATCTTGAAATTCACCAGTCGAATACATAAAGAAGAATTTTTGAAATCCAAAAAAGTCAAAAGGAATTTAACCACCAAAGACCTGGATCCTACGACAGTACTCCCCAAGCCTATATACATCAACGAGTCGTTATCGCCTGCCAATCGCAAATTATTTTCCGAATGTAGGATGCATAAGAAGGCACACAATATTAAATTCTTGTGGGTCAAAAATGGAAAAATTATGCTACGGAAACAAGAGAGTAGTCGCATATTTGTAATAAACTCAGTTGCTGATTTGAACGATGTCCACTGATAATAGTGTAAGTCATTTAAATGTGTTATACGAAAACGTTCGTGGATTAGTAACAAAATGTAATACATTTAAACTTAATTTACTTGCCGACTCTTTGTGAACATGATGTAATAATTTTGACTGAAACAGGACTCTACCCTCCTGTTACTGAGAATGAACTTTTTACCAACGATTTTAATGTGTTTCGCAGAGATCGCGATTTATTTACTTCGAGTAAATCCAGAGGTGGTGGAGTCCTAATAGCAGTAAAAATAATTTTCAAAGCACGAGAATTGCCAATTATGAAACTTTGAATGAGGATATTTGGGTGAAGGTATGTCTGGGAGAAATCAAATTTTATTTATGTTGCGTTTATTTTCCGCCTGATGCTGATGATCATAAGTATCAGATATTTTATGATAATGTTGATGACAACTTTTTAGTGTCTGTAGAAAGTATGTATATCTTTGGTGACTTTAATTTGTTCAGTATATCACCTGCTTTGCAGATTATACACGAGCAGTTCATGGACTTGCATGGCCTGAGCCAGTTCAATAATGTTTTAAACTTTAACAATCGTTGCTTGACATTGTTTTGGCACGGAAATTGCTGGCAGTTGAGCGTTATTGTCTTCCTCTTGTTCCTGAAGATGCTCACCAACCTTCTCTTTTGTGTAAAGTTGAATATGTAATTAGCAGGAGAGAGTATCAATCTAATGTAGGCATTGAGCAGTACAATTTTAAAAGAGCTAATTTTCTTCAGCTTTATTATGAGTTGCGCAGCACTGAATGGAATTTAGATAACGAAATGGATGTTGAATTGGCAGTAGATAAAATTTATTCGATACTAGACAGGTTTGTTCCAAAAACTGCTTTTAAAAAAGTATGTATCCTACTTAGGTCACTGCCGATATAATAAAAAATATAAAAAGGAAAGGACGATGTAGAAAACGTTTAAAATATCAGGAAAATATTTATTTGCGTCAGAGTTTTAATTATCTCAGAGCTAAAATTAAGTTGGATACTAAAGTAGCTTACCGTAATAATATACCAAGTATTGAAAGCAATTTAGGCGAAGATTCTAAAGCCTTCTGGTCTTTTCTAAAGACAACAAAAAGAAAAAATTGCTTGGAAACACATATGGTTTATAATAATAATACACTTGCTACTAATGAAGATATTGTAAATGCCTTTTCTCAACATTTTGAATCGGTGTTTCTTCCAAATCTTTCTAATTATGATACTGATTTCACTGATACTCCAATACTGCAGCAAGATTGTTTTAATATGTTAGCTTTTACTGAGAAGGACGTGGAGGAGGACATAAAGGCGTTGAAACCAAAACGTTCGGTGGGTCCGGATGGAATACCTGCATATACGTGTGTCCCAAAAAGTTTTATACAAATGGAGAAAAAGTTTATCTTACATTTATTAAAAAAATCTTGATAAAAAGCTCTGCATGACTTGTAGATCTATAATCAAGTACAAAATTTTAAAACATTGTTTGATATACAGGGAAAATCAAAATTATGATTTGGAATGAGAGTAAAATACGTTCAAACTGTAGTGGAGAGCAAAATGTTCATTGAAATTGTTATTAAGTAGCATTTGACATTTGTTGACAGTTATTAGATATTCCAAAGCACTCTATCCAGAACGTGTTTAATAAGGACGAGTAACACAAAATCAGGCGCTTATTATGAACGGGATCTTACGATGTTTCGTACTGCGCATTAATCTAACAATTGCTGACGTATTTATTGAAATAATCTTATAATTTTTATCTGGGAAAATCACTAATCTAATAATTTTTTGCTACTTAATAACAATTTCAATGAATATTTTGCTCTCCACTACAGTTTGAACGTATTTTACTCTCATTCCAAATCATAATTTTAATTTTCCCTGTATATCAGCCAATGTTTAAAATTTTTGTACTTGATTATGGATCTACAAGCCATGCACAGCTTTTTACCAAGAACATTTTTTTTGTGAAATGTAAGATAAACTTTTTCTCCATTTGTATAGAACTTTTTGGGACACACTGTATATTTAAAGCACGTCCTGAATTTTTCGTACTGCCTCTATCCATTATTTCAATTTAATTTAAAAAATAGCCAGTTTCCAAATTTCTGGAAGATTACAAAGGTCTGTCCTATATTTAAAGATGGTAACACAAAAGACTGTGCAAACTATAGACCAGTAGCTTTGCTTTCTGTACCGTGTAAGATCTTTGAGAGCGTAATTTACAAACATCTTTGGGCCCATGTAAAAATGTATATCTCTCCTTTTCAACATGGATTTCTTCCAGGTAGATCAACGGCAACTAATCTTTTGTCTTTTACACAAAATGCTACGGCGGCTATGAATAGCGGTAGGCAGTTGGATGTAATTTACGCTGATTTTTCTAAAGCGTCCATCACGATACCTTATTAAATAAATTGCATCTTTTTTCAATATCGGACAGTTTTTTAAAGTTACTTGCATCCTATCTACGTGGCCAACAGCAGTACGTTGTATACAATGGTTGCTCGTCGGTAAAGTATTATGCTATATCGGGCGTCCCGCAAGGATCTAATTTAGGTCCACTTCTGTTTTTGATTTTGATTAACGATTTACCCGCGTACGTAAAACACTCAGAATGTCAAATTTTTGCAGATGATGTAAAAGTTTATAAGCCCATTACTTCTTTTCACGATTTGTTAAAACTGCCAGAAGATTTAGACAACGTTGTTGATTGGTCGGACAAGAACCATTTAGCTCTGAATGTTGCAAAGTGTTTCTGCGTGTCAAATACTCGAAGTTCCTTTCCTCTACGTTATGATTATAATATTAAAGGTCGTGATCTAATTAGGAAGAATAAAGTATAAGATTTGGGAATTATTTTCGATAGTAAATTAACTTTTAATCTTCAAGTACAAAGTTGCACTAAAAAAGCTTATAGATCTCTTGGATTCGTACTGCGCAACTCAGCTGATTTATATAATTCATATGTAAGACCATCATTAGAAAGTGGTGCTATTATTTGGTCTCCGTACTATACCTAATGTGTACCAAAATGAAACTGAAAAGGTACAAAAGAGTTTCTGAGATTTCTGTACTACAAAAAGCATCAAATATGAGACCTTACAAACTTTTGCTCGATGAATTTAAATTTTGTAGTCTAGAAATTAGACGTGACATTGGCTGCGCCTTGTTTGTATATAGATTGGTTAACAATGCAGTAGATGCTCCACATATACTAGAAAATATACTACTAGCTGTACCTTTCTATAACAATAGGAGTAAATGTACCTTTGTCATTTCTATAACGCGTACAAACCATGCATTTCATTCGCCCCTGAACAGAATGCTGCGGATTGTAAACCGCTGCCAAAGCATAGATATCTTCAATGATAATAAGTTTTTCAAAGCTCAGATCATGTCGTCACTGAATTGTTAACTAATGTTAAGTAAATGTTGTATATAAGTGTTTGTTTTTGAATTATTTTATTATTATTTCTGTTAGTATACATTCTGTATATATCTACAGTTATGATTTATTTAGTGATTATTGTTTATGGTATATTATATTGTATTTGCGATTGGGTTTTTCTCACCATCTGCTACATTGTATTTTTTTTTAAATTTCAACCTGTTATTGGACTTTGTCTGTTGGTTGAATAAATAAATTAAAAAAAAAATCTGTTTTTCAAATAGCTATTTTTTATTCAATTATAAATTCTCTTTCACTTTGTAATAACATCATAACCATTTACCTTCCCACCTTATACCTGAATAAATTCAAATTATTTTTAACCATTGTAATCCTTTAATATTTTCTAAATTTGTTTCTAACACACACATGGTTGTATATCATTACAATAGATATAAGTTTATTTAAGTTTTTTAATCCATAAGTTCTCCTTTTCTATGCTATGATTTTAATGTATTTGCTGTTGTAGCATTGCGTTACCCGTATGTGGCTTTAATCGTTTCTTGATTTTAGCTAATAAAATTGTTTTGTTACTGTATCATGAATGATCAAATTGGGATATTTTTATATGCCAGAAAAATATGTTGTATTAGAATATGATAGATGAAAATGTGTATATGTATAATTTTAGGGTTTCAAGTTCGATTAAATCAGATGTTAGAATTAGATGATTCAGAAGATTTAGTAATTTGTGATAAAAAAATGAAAACGATTATAATCATTGTTATTCCAAATTTAGCCAGCTATTGATAGTTGTATTTTTAAGAATTGCCAGGAGTAATTTGCTTCTCTCTATTGTTAATATCAAAAATACATGTTACGGTCTTGGATATAGCTACTTCAGTCACCTAATCTTAAATCTTTAGCTTAATTTGATGTCATATTAGATTATTTATTTACCCGTTTCGCATACATTTCTTAGATAAATTCCGAAATTTTATTTTCGAAGCTAAGCAGTCTTTAAGGAAAATTTTACCAAGATAAAAAAGTTTTCAAAAATCGTTGATTGTTTTTAACGAAAGTTAACTAACCAGTACTGTTACCTCATAATGTACTAATAATTTTCTTATCTAAATCTAAAACAATAAAATTGTGTCTCTGTATGAAAACAATAAATTATAAAGTATGTTTTCTGGATAACTGTCAAGGATATACGGTACATTAATTAAGAATTTTCACAATTTATTTGAGAAAAGTAATCGGTTATAATAACACCGATGAAAAATTCCGGTTCAAGCTTTTCATTTAGCGTTTTCCTATCTCTTAGCACAGACAAGGTTCATTCTTGCTCTGATCAACGCGTCTATTTGGAAACAAAAGTTGGGATTAAAGTGTTGCGAAGTCTGTTACTTTTATATTCGCGTTCGAAAATATCGACTCGTATATTGGAAAGCCGAGCAGGCTAGGGAGTATAAAAGTTTGCAAAAGTTGATAGTTTCCCCGGTTTGCAGGAATCTTCCTTGTTCCTAACCGGAGCGGAATCACATTCTGGAAGAGCGATCATCGGTGCGCGTTCGAAATCGACAATAACACGGCCCCACGTTACCAGAATATAAATTCTTAACATACCTCACCGTCTGTTATGATTTTCCCAAATAGAAATTAAAAATTATTTCCAGTAGGTGAGCAAAAACTCCGGCAGCAAGAAATTCGACTGCGTGTGCCGCTTGCTCAATTGTGTAAACAACACTCGCGTTTTCTAAATCGCTGGCTTCTCCGCAAAAAATCGCCTTCGACAATGGACTGCTGCTGCCATTATGCAAGTCATTATGTTTGATTAGCGTTTTGTGACTCTATATGTGTCAATGCAGCTGTTTTTTTAATAAACAGATTTTATTTTTGTCTATTTAATGACGTGTGTTAGTAGAAACACTGTGCTATACAAAAGAATTTATGTATTAAACTGTGCTTTAAAGTATCTGATAATAAGCAATTACTGCAGTTAAAAGGGCTGAAACAAACATGCGTCTTTTGATTCACACTTTCTTGGAGTTAATCGCACATAATTTATGACTAGTGTATTTTTTCCCTGTTTTTTCTAGGCTACATTAATAAAACTCTTTAAGAATAGTTACTTATGATACAAAATCATTTTCTTAATAAAATATATAAAATAATTAAAGCTTTCAAGGAATTTTTAGTTATAAAGGAACTATGTCCTGATGAATCAACAAAGACCATTGTGTTTTACTATCCTTCAGCAGCAAACAATTTTCAATTTACCAGTTGTTGGTAATATTTTCTGCTTTGTCCACTATGTGAATTAGTGAATTACAAGATCAGAATTGTTGTTGCAATATTTTATTGATAGATAATTACCTAACATAGTAGTACCGACTGATATATTTATCCGGAACAGACCGTCGTGGAACTCTGACTCATACCAGTTTTTATGGTACAAGTTGAATCACCTATATACTGAAGTAATCTTAGCATTTATTATTAGTCTCACTTATAATACATTTATTAATATAATGATTTATGCCCCACACTATTGCCAAACTTTCTTTTACAATGATAAATGCGTTTTGTGTCCATAACTTAGTAGTTACTGCGGAATTATATTACGTTTTCTAATTAGCTCAGCTTATTTTATTTTAGATACAAGTGACTATTATAAAGGGCCATGCATAAATTTAATCTTATTTTTAAATTATTTCTGACATTTAAATATGGCGTGTCGGTATACAGAATACAGATGTCCACTTTATCTAGTCTAAATTAGACGAATTTTATTCACCCTCACTTCCGCGAAAACACCTTAATGTATTTTAGCAATAATTCACAGGTAAATGATAGATTTGCTTAGCTTCCTATGAATACTACTTTGCATTGCTTTTCCAACAAGGTTGCCCACCTTTCTGTAGGTTCCTTTTCATTCACATCCTCAGAAGTTGTCTGAAGGTGGACCCTGGAGATGCTTGAACAGCTAGAACGGGGTTTGATGGTTGTCTTCGTTGAAGCGGCACTTTTTTCAGGCTCAACACAGCTCGATAACGTCATAATTTATGGACCTCTTTTACGTCGGCAATGCGCAACTCCAGGCGCATAAAACGGATTCTCCGCTTCTTCTGTGTGGTATCCTCCAAGTCCGATCCTTCAAGACGCTTCGCAGACTCACGTGTGTTCAGGGACCGCCTTTGGGGCACGTTTCTTACTTTTATTTAGTTGCGTCGCTTCTGCCACCCATGTATTCACTCAATAAAACGATAAATTAACACTTTCTTGTCAAAATTGTATTTATTTTTTCCAATTTGGGAAGTACAAGTGTTTTTCCTTCTGGGAAAACATTAAATTTATTTTAAAAGTCTCTTTAAGGCAATCAGATCAATTATTTCATATAGAAACATGATTAATCACATTACCTAATTCATATACTTGGTCAATATTATATAATTATTTATATATACCATTCACTTTATTTTTAAGACTTAAATGTTATCATTACACTATATACTATTAAGACAACTCAAAACGTACAATATGATGATGATGATGAAGACAAATATAGTGGAAATATTACCGCAGCGGAAAAAACAACTGCCTATCTTTAATTTTAGTTACCAAACGTACGTGTATTATTAATTCATTAAATATCACAGTTTTGATAACAAATTATATACTGACATTTGTATAACCTCAAAAAATACAATAAAGTTGCAACTTGACAAAAAGTGCGAATTATAAATTAATGTGTTCTACTTTATTTTTAATTATGATACGAAATACCAATAAAATCCATGTCGCACAGTGGGGTACTTGGATCGAAAAGTTAAAACCAATTTTCAAAATTTTGAGTGTTCATGTTATCGTGATAGTCTCCAGTCTTTCTATTATTAATGATGCCATTTTTGATGAAACCGTTTTCGTTTTCAGCATGAACTATCACTAGTACTTTTACTGAATACCCAGGTTTCATTTAAAAATATTGGCTGAAAAATATTTTTTTGTTTTGCCTTTCTGTAACAATTCAAAAATGAAAGTCGTTTAAATCTAATACTGGGCAGTTCCATTAAGTAATTTCTGTTGTTTTCTTTTCTAAATTTGAATTTAATTTGTATTATACACTTCCTTATTGATGAAACTGAACAGGGAAACTCTGGAAACTCTTATTTTAGTTGTTCATGATTTTGTATAATAATGCCACAAATATGGTTTAGTATCCAACAGCAACTTTCTGCAACATATTTTCTGTGAATTCTTTATCGGAAACTCTCCATCCTTGCATAAATTTGATTAAGTACTCTGCAAGTTTTAATGCATTTGAAGCGTTTTCAATTGCTCGATGATGATTACCTTCTTCATTTTCGAGGTATTTTACAATATTTAAAATAAGTGTTTTCGATTCATCCAAAATTCTTTTCATTTTGAAATGAAAATGGAAATACTGCCAGTGTCAAATGTTGTTCTGATGATTTTTTGTTTCACTCAGTTCGGGTAAGATGAAAAGAGATAATATTTTCAACCGGGGTAAAAATTTCACTATAGAAAGTATGCCTCACTTTAATTGCAAAATTATATACTAAAAATGGCATTTTGTAAATGTCTCCAGCCTTGTCAAGACATTCTTTCAAACGCGTAACAATATACTTATTGTATAGAATAACACTCATTTTTATGTAGCATGGTGCTGTACAAGCCGCTGAAATAAAAGCTCCTTCAAGTCGTAAGCTCGAGGCAAAAATATATTCTTTTAACATTTCAGCATGGTGTTTCGTGTAACACTGTGATAACTCATATTTCTTAAAAAGCGTGCAATTATTTTCAACTTAAAAACCTCTTCTTGTTCTTCGTATTTGCTAGTAAAATACTAAAACTATGTCAATTAAAGTGAGCTTCGCCGCTTACAAACAGCTAATGCTTAATATCTGAATTGTTTGGCAAAATTTCGGAAACATTCAAGTCTTTGGATTTAGTCACTTTGCTTTAACTGTGCAACAGATGGAATTTTATATGGATCTGATATGTGAAGGGGCAGCGTCGTGTTGCATAATTCTTCCTGTCGGACTTTTAATAATATCATTTGTGACTCATTCTTGACTTGTTGCATTACAAAGAGTTCGCTGCCTGCTTGGCGGTCTTGTATTTCGAACTGAACCTGTTTTACCATTTTTAACTTATGCTTTGATAATGTTTAACATCAAATATACCGCTCTATTATTGCCTAATATATAATCTTGGTTGGAATATGTAATAACATATCCGAAACTTCTTATTTAAATACATTTTCACTTTTCTTTTAATTTCAAGTATACACTGTTACTACGCATGTTCTGAAGACAGAAAGTCAACGTGTTTAGGTACGTTTATTATTGAAAAGATTAGACACTAGAAAAACAGACATTTAAGTAAAATTAAGCAGTGTAGCTTTTTTGAATAATTTTCTTATTTTTTTCCATTCTTCATCATGTTATCTGTTAGTTCTCTTGACATATGTGTGCTATTTCTCGCAAGAAAACCCAGCTAAGAAAAAATAGCAAGACAAAGATGTCATAAAAGAGATGGAGATAAGGTATCAGCTGAGGATTGAAGCACTATGCAACAACAAGAAGATAAAGAAGCATATAGAGAGGAAAGGCAGAGGAGTAAGAATATATATAGACAGAGAACGAGTGAACATCGAACAGAGCGCAAAAGAAGTGGAAAATTATTGGAGAAGAAAGGAAATGCGACATTCCTATAGAGAGGTTAATCCGGGAACACAACGATCTAAACAGATAACACATGTCAAAGATGATGATGAAAATTTTATAGCAAAAGAATGGTCATGAAATGTTGAATGCAGGAGAAGAAGAGACAGTTGAAGATAAAGAACTCAAAATGGAGAAAGATGACACAGCTGTAGAACCTACAAGCCAAGAAAGGAAATGAAAGCTCAAACATAGCAAGAGCCCAGAAGGAAATAGAATAACAGCAGTGAATATAAAATACGCCCGAGATAAATGGTGATCTGATAAACAAAGTATATCAAAAAGCTGGGGAAACGATGTGACAGTACTTATCTTAAAAAACAGAAGCAGCAGAATGCTACAATGACACAGGAATATCTCTATAAGATGTAGAATACGAGGTATTGGTCACCCTAGTAAAACGGAGGCTAGAACTAATCACAGAAACACAGATAAGGGAATGCCAGGCAGAGTTCAGAAAGCAAAGAGCGACATTTAACCAAATCTTTAATAATAAAAGAAGTTTTCACAACGTGTTACGTATACAAGATCCCAACAGATGTATTATTTCTTTATTTCAAGACAGAAAGAATTTGACATCCAAATCAATAAAACTACTAAAAATGACCTTAAGAGGAAACTATAAAAAATGTTAAAATTGGAGAAGAATTTTCGGAAGAGTTTGAAAATCAAAATAGTACTCAGGAGAAGAAGATTCTCTCTCCGAATTAGTATTTAACTAAGTTTTTGCAGAATGTACAAAAGCCATCATGTGGTAAACTTCGCAGATGATGTAGCTTTAATAGCAAGAGGCAAGACAGAATTAAAAGAAATTACAGAAGAATAGTGATATACAAAATCGGTTTTCAAATAAGCAACTCAAAGTAAAAGCAAACTGATGAGAACAGGAGCTCAAAGGAAGGTTGCATTTTTAACTCAAGACACAACAGGGAAACTTGGAATACGAATAAGTAGAGTTTCTTTTATTCAAGAACATTGATAATGGTAACAAATAAGTGTAAAGAAGATAATGAGATCAGTATGAGATTAATGAAAATAAGTCAGCGTGCAATAGATCATCTAATAAAATCAAAGTATTTATCTAGAAATACAAAACGATATTAAGATCAACAGCATTATATGGTTGCGAAATATGAATCATAAACGTCTAGTCAATATAATATGTATAGAAATAGAAAAGGAAAATAATAAGAAAAATAGTAGGAATAAATAAAGTTGATGAGGAATATGTTAGAAAGAATAATGAGATGGAATTTATCAAGGGCTAGATCCAACAATACTTGTAAAAATATTACAGTGGCTAGGATATTTAGCAAGGATGACAAACGAGGGACCAGTGAAGAAGATACTTTGGAGAAAACCGAACTAAAAGAAAAAAAAAGGGAGTCATAAGAAAAGATGGAGGGAGGCTATCTTTTCCAACCTGCCAAAAAAATTAAGAGAATTGGAGAAGTAATGAAAAAAAATTGAAAGTTACGGAATGGATAAAAAAATTTCAGAATCTAAAAGACCTGTTAAAAGTTTCATACATATACATAAAGGGTGGATCATAAAAATCACCCAAATTTCGAATTGAAAACATTGAAAAAAGTTAAAAGTCTCGTTTATTTCCAAATTAGAAGCTCAAAAAGTTTTATTGATAGTTATTGACAATAGGTCAATAGACTGTGTATACGATGGATCGTTCAATGTGCAACGTCGACTGGTTGAATGCGTGAGGTGGAAGGGCCGCAACTTCATAGATGCAATTTTTAAGAAATTATCATGTTTTTGATGTTTACTATGTTTGAATTAGTGATAATTCCTTATACCTTCTTACACCCTGCACAAAAATGTTTTGTAACAGATACTAGAATAAAAGTTCTTGAGTTTCCCTAAAAGGGAAACAAACGACCTTTCTAACTTTTTCCAATGCTGATAAATTTTACTTTGAACTAATAATAATAATAGTAATAATAATAATAGGACTTTGTTGAGCAATAAAAAGAAACATAACATAATATGGTCAACAAGGTAGGATTGCCTGATCTTCCATCTGCTATGTGGGATATTCCTCTGTAAAAGCTACATACCATTGTTATAACGACTTCTGGGAAGAAACAGAACTGATTAGAATTTAAAAAAGCATTTTTTATAACAATTCTAGTGTTTTAGTAAAAATTTAAATAATAATAATAAAATAATAGTGTGAGCCTAATTTTCTAACTTCTTTTTAATGGTAGGGGTTGATTTAGATATTTTTAGGACTGCAGGAAAATGACATTGCGAGATCTATTTTTAAAGTACACACAGCAAATCATCTCTATTTCTCTTAATATCCTGCTGTTGATGTGGTAGATATCAGAACGATTAGAATTTTTCGGCAAAGTTATATGTCCTACAGAAGTTTAGAAATACTGAAGCTACAATTTAAAAATTGTTAGGGGTTAGGGGGTTAGGGCTAGTAAATTATCCAAAAGAGTGCAGCAACAATATTAACTATTTATTCGGTATTCTGGCATTTATATAATAAATAGTTATGTGATTTATTTTTTTAAATACGAGTTATAGTGTCTAAAAATGTATAAATGGTTACAATTAATAAAAAAATGGATATATAAAACAGATAAAAAGGAGCGCAGCTTCAATATGAAATAATTACTTTGACATTTTAGTGTTCATATGATGGGTATCCAAACTATCAGATTGTTTATGTTAGTTACAATGTTTATGAAGTTTTCTAATAGTTACAGTTCCAAATAACTCCGCTTGTACTCACAAAATTTAAAAACAAACAAAGCAGACATATTAATTATTTCTCTTAATATTCATATATTTTGAGAATTCTGATATCGGGAAGTTTGTAAATACCTTCATGCAGTAAAACTTGGACTGGCAAAACTATAAATAGTATTTAGTAGTTGTAATGTTCAGCAGTTTACAAATAATTTCGATTAAAAATCAATTTAAAAGAACATCGCAAATACATTAATCCTTTCTTTAGGATTTGACTGTTTCTGTTCAAAACTATTAAATTAGCTTATGCGAGTTTTAATAATCCAGTTAGGGCTCTGAACAATGCTTCTTAGTTGAAAAAACTATTTACAAAGAAGAACCAATAATATCATCTATTTATTTTAGATTTGTTATCTGGTATTTATATGGGAGATGTAAAAAATATTACAATTTTTATATAAGCTGCAATGGTTAGAAGTTTATAAATAGTTAAGTTAACTCTTTCGACTTGTAAAAACTGTTCAAAAAATCAAAAGCAGTTTAGCAGTAATTCCATTTCAACTACTTCTTTAATAGTTCTTGTCATCAGCAATAAAATTGTTTCGGTGCCTCTTTCCTAAAGTTCGAATTTTTAAAGTGAGAAATTAGAAACAAAGCTTGAACTACCTATGTTTCTGCGTTCATCTTATACATGTCAAAACTATTGGATCTGTTTATGCCAGTTAGAACGTCGAGAGTTTTAGTAATACGAAGATAGCTATCTGTACAACAAGAGGTAAAAGTGATACTTTGTGTCACTAGGCTTAGAGATTGTCAGCACGCCGTGTGATAAAAACATTTTGACCTCATGTATCTCCTAGATCGACTACATTTAGGTGTTATCTTGATTAATTAATTGTCAAAACATATAATACTTAAGCAGTCTAGTAAATAGTACGTTAATATGAAAACAATAATGTTGTGATCGTTCCTTTTCTTACTAGTGAGAAAATAGTTATTTATGTATCTAGTAATCTGAGTAAAAAACAGCCATAAGTAACGAAGTATTTTTCACATACGAGGTGCATACAACGTTTTTTTCTACAGCTTTATTAAAACAATGAAAAATACTCATTAACAATATAAAAAATATTGTCAGCGTTTGAAGAGCACTAAGGAGCGAAATATTTTTGCGCAAGTCGTCAATGGTAATGTAAATAAATAACCTGTTTTTAACCATGTTAAAAAAGAAAAAATCCGCTTATGCTCCCTTTTTTGGAGGTTGTCGAAAAAAGTTTTTTACACTAGGGAAATAAAGTACATTTCAAAAATAAAATAACAGTTGAGAAGTTGACATTCGTAATGATATTAGAGAAAAAAGCTTTTAAATCATTTGTCTATGTAAAAATATATTTCTCAAAATTTGTAATTTATTGTTTTGTTGTTTAGTGGATGACAAAGGATTATATACAGCTTTTTAGGAATTTATAATCCATATTATTTATATGCTTCTGACAATATCTGCAAATAGCAACACTATTTTTACTATTTATAATAATTTTAGGGAATGGGTAAACATTCTTTTATTCTGCAAAACCAAGACTGAACAAGAAAACTAGAACATTATAGTTAAGTTGCTTTTAATATATTTTTTGTGCACTTTTGTGATTCTAACTCAGTAGAATGATTAAAAAACAGAAGAATTCCTTCATAACTGGTCCTAGAATTTTAGTTTAACTGCAGTTTTGTAAGGGTGAGCAATATTATGTTTCTAATTATACCAAAATTATTTTCAGGAAATTTCCTTTCCTATAAATCCAATTTGTTCGCTATTATTTTACCTGGTTTTCGATTACTTAGAAAAAAATGCTCATTTTCTTAAGTTAAAACTTAATTTGAAAAGCCGTAAGTCCCACGCTACAACGATGTGAAGCATGTAAAGATCCCTTGCTAGGATTGGAACTCTTTCATCTGGGCAAAATTCTAAGTAGGACTTTGACCATATGACCAATCGGTGTCTAAGGTACCATTCCTTTGAAGGTTTTCATGAACTTCCACACTACATTAGCTATTTGCATTTACTAGTTCTGGTGTGCAAAGGCAAGTTCTCTATATTTACAGTAATTTAAAGAATTTAGTTAAAATGTATTGTATGAAATAAAAATTTCATTTCCTCACGCTCTCACAGCTAATAATGAAATTCTTTTAACCAGTTACGACCTGTGACATCGAAAGCTATTCGTTATGTAAAAATATTTTGACTGACATAAGAAATACGTAGTCTGGTACTTTTTAAGAATAATGAAAAAAAATGTTCTAGTAACATTAAGTGCAGCTATTAAAAGTTTACCTTTATTTATTTAGCTATTTATTTATTTATTTGACGAACAAAACGGGCTAAACGCCTAATTATAGTGTTCGATAGTTATCGAAAAATAGCAATACCTAATACATGTCATATTACTTACATACAAATATTTTTACTACAACCATTTATCAAATACCTAAATAAAAACAAAAATATACAGTGAATGTACCTACACGTCAACAGACGCAACATAGAATTTATTGTTGCAATAATATATTTATCTGTGATTTGAACTGTGCTACCGATGATGAAAAAAATGCTATTTGAAAGTCTTGCGCCCTGTCATATACAGGGTGTTATGAAAATGAGTGCAAATATTTTAACCCGTAATAGAACTCGCTAAACTGAACAACTTCTCTATTAATTTTTTTCAAAAACGCCCTCAAAACTGAGTTAAAATTCAAAATTTTGCTCTAAAAATGCATACTCGCCTATGGAATAATATTGTAATTTAATGGTACAAAACATAAAAAACATTTCTTTGATATGCAAACCAACAAAAACTGCATAGGTACTGATAAAACCTTTAGTTCGCATCGGGTCACCAACGTATGTTATCAAGTTATTGACCTCATGTTTTTTATGCAAGAATTTTGCAGTTTTAATATACTTGTGTCACCTTTAACTTAGATTTGTTTACCAAGCGGCTCGTCAAATTTAGGGGAGATAAATGATTGAAAAAATATGCGATTAAATGAAAAACAATAAATAGAAAAGTTGTTCATTTTGATGAACTCTATCACTGGTTAAAATATTTGCACTAATTTCCATAACACCCTGTATAATGAAACTAGTGAGTTCTTGATTATCAATTAATGATTTTCTCATAGGATCCAAAGTCAGGATACTTGCCATATTTCTTATAGTATATATATTTAACTGAACGAACTAGAGATCCCCACAGCGTTAGTGAGACTACTAAAAATGACACTTGCCTGTACAAAAAACAAAATAGCGTGGAAATGAATTAAATCTAAGGAATTTGAAGTAAACAGGGGGCTTAGACAGGGACACCCTCTGTCAACAGAACTCTTCAACCTAGTCTTGGAAAAAGTTGTAAGAAATTGTAACATAAAAACACAAGGAACAATCTTTAATAACGATAATCAATGCTTAGCTTTTGCCGACGATCTCGCATTAATAACTAAAACAAAAAAGGAAATGTTAAGAATTATAAAAAGGTTAGAGGTGGAAGCAGGAAAGTTAGGTCTGAAAATAAACCAGGACAAAACAAAATTCATGGTAATGGGGGACACGCAGCAGAACATAGAAAGACACCTACAATGGAAATCACAGGGAGGGATGAAGTATGAAATTGAGAAAGTTGGTAAGTGTGTATCACGATACACTTATACCGGTATGCTGACTTTGTGACTAAAATTCGTTCATTCGCGCGCATGACGTCACGTACGACGATGCGTTCGTTCTGCAGTAGTAACGTGGTCGTGCACAGTTTTAAAGTGATTTTGTAATTGTTTTACGTTACATTTAGCCATAATGCCTAGTTGTGCCGTTGCTACTTGCAGGAATTATACCCAAAAGACAAAGAGAACTGAAATTAAATACTTCAGGTTTCCGAAAAACGCTGATTTAGCAAAGCAATGGATTGTTGCATGCCGTCGTCAAGATGAAATAAATTTGAAAAATGGTACGTGAACTACAATTATTATTCAAACCACTTATTTCAATGCGTATTACCAAAAATTTTTAATTTTTTCAGCATGTATCTGTTCCAATCATTTCGAATCCAGCTGTCTCCTAATACCTTTAAAGCAACGGTTACTAAATTACAACCCCAAAAAACAGCAAAAATTTAAAGGCTGATGCCATACCTACATTAAATATTCCTAAAAATGGTCAAACTATATACAAAGAAGAAAGGTCTCTTCGATTAGAAAAAAGAACACAACGATGTGCAGTACATGAAATATTACTTTCTGCTGAATCCACTGCAATATTGGATGAATCTGTGTCTGAAAAACAACAGGACAAATCAGAGGTTGTTAGTATGGAGGTCGATGTCGTTAGTCAGACAGACAAGTGTTTAAATAGTTACTTATCCAACGAGTTTCTAAAGTCAGATACGAGTTTTATACATACTTTGTTCGACTACCACATAATTATACTAAAAGAGATTAAGAAACGTCAACACGATTTCAAATTGAGAACTAAAAATCAGGTCAGGCTGCTTTCATTGCTTTAAATTGAAAACGCACAACATTTTATAGATAGTTTTGACCGAAGGGTGCAGTAAAGGACGTTTTTTTTTATAATAATTTTCAAGGTCAATTTTCTAGGGGATAAGTTGCATTCCTGCAGGGTCCCTAGTTTTAATAATGTTGGTACATAGATATTTAGTTCTTTTCTTCCACTAAAAAAATTATTGTCATTTTGACAGATATGTCATAATTTAATATGGCTTGCTTCATTTTTGCATTTAAAATATTTCTTGGTTTTCTTTTTTTATCCGATTTTATTGATGATGATGATTCCATGTTAAAAAAAGAAATTTGTCAAGAGTTCAAATTAAGAAACTGTGACATTCAAAATTGACACATAACCATAATTTTGAAAAAATTCTACCAACACGAGGTATAAACATTTCCTAGCGTTTTAATCACAAATCTACCAACACTGTAACACTTTGACAGTTATTTCTAGAAAAAAAAACGTACCTACTTTATCTTGCATAGTATACAATATCAACACCGCTTTGACGCATAAAAAGTGTCAAATAATAGCCTTCTTTAAAAATGTGCAGTCGAAAATAGTACATTATGTAACGAGTTTTGTAACTACATTTGATTACTACACCTGATTCATCCTAACGAAGAATTGTTAGAAGTCGTACTTAAGCTTGAATCAGAATTTTACGCCATGCATGGAACTTTCTTATGCAACGAGAAAAACATTTTCCGAAATTTGGCTGACAGAACTATTTCAAAATTGAAAGGAAACATTCCATTTGAAGTAGTTCTTTGTCTAAGTAGAACGCGAACGTATATAAGATTGCGGGACCTCAATAAAAAAATTAGTTTTAATAATTGCAGAAGAAAACTAGAACAAAAAATGTCAAAATTTACGAACTATAAAAAATAAATATTAGGGTGCAATTATTTCGTAAAAACTTTTTGTATTCCGGTATCGTAAACGCCAAATTAAAAAATTTAAATCATTATTGTTCATTAAAAAACTGACAAATACAACATGCTGTCTTTTCCTGTACTCTGATGTCTCTTTTGGTAGTAAAATAAAAAAGTTTTATTCAGTTTGCGCACAAATATGCATGCAACAAAAGGGTTGGTGGCCCATTTATTTTGCACCTGAGTGTAATAATGTTATAAATATACGATGTTTGTATTTTTCTCATCTTTTATTTAATAAATACTTTAATTAAGACATAATTTTATTCAAAAAGCGGGAGTGCGAAAGTATCTATCCCTATCTGACAATTGCGAATTGCGACCATTCCTCGAACAATTCGTTCAACAGAAAAATGTTGTCAATTTATAAATAAACCTTGAATATCATAAATGATGGCAAAACTACATGGATTTGGATTTACAACAAATATTACATCATGAAAAATATAGAAAAGGCCATAAAATTAAGCTAATTTAATTTGTTAAAGCGCCCGAATATGTATTAGAATTTATTGCGAACGCTGGAATTTCTGTCGCAGGTGACGTCACGTACAATTCTGAGATGCGCACGAGCATACCGGTATAAGTGTATCGTGGTGTGTATATCTGGGAGTAACAAGCGAAGAAAAAGAGAGAGAAGAGTTCGAGTTAAGGGCTAGAATTGCAAAAGGGAATAAAAAAATGGGCAGCCTCATAGTACTGATGAAGTCAAATTACGTATCTAGGAATACAAAACTAAGAACATATTGTTATGATACATGATATGGACAGAGATCATAATAAAGGAATGTTGAAAATTGAACGAATAAATTTGGATAGTTACAGAAATTGAGTCTTAATAGATATAAAATTTTAACATTAATTGATGAAAATCAACTCTGGTTGCATTATTCATTGGGATTCATAAAATACTGGTAGACTGATTTGAATGCATTGAAATTAATAATTAAGGAAATTAAATTCAAACTAAGGTTACATCGACAATTGTGTTTGTTAACAAAATGATGTATTGTTATTATTATTTAAATTAATTAAATAGTGTGCATAAATAAAGGTTACTAGTAGATAAAAAAAAATTTGTTTATAAAAACAGTTACCAAATAAGTACTCATAAATGCAGATGTAATAAAATTTATGGAAAATTAAATATTGAAAATTAAATGGAATTTCTGCATAAATTATTTAAATAAAATATGGTATTGTGAATAGTAACACCAAAAGCAAAGAAAAACAGTTAGTGTAATATTGGTTTACAAAAATTAATAATCATCGATGGAAAATGGATTTATTGTATTAAACTACAAATAAGAAGTAATTTCATATTGGTTGTGTGAAGAATTGGATCGATACTTGGTACATCGAGTTTGAGCCGTCAGCGTACTTGAAATAAATGGGACAAAGTTAATATTTGAAAATATAACAGAAGGAGAGTAACTTACCAGGACAATAGATCGTGTGAAGAGCAGATTTAGGGGGTTGACAGTACCAGATAGCAGGATTGTAGACTGCAGCAGTAACCAGGACGAGGTTTTGGAGGCAGATGAGTTGTTTGGACGTGAACGAGCAAGTAGGATGTTGACGGGAATTGGATTGATGGTACAGGCATACAAGAGGAGCCAATAGCTGTGATGGTTGTACCAGAAAGAGCAGTAGCAGCTAGGAAAAATGTTCTTTTTCAGTAACTTGCAGGGATAAACGTAGGAGCTTGTTGTGACGTCTGACACTAGTAGAAGCAGAAGTTTGGAGCTTGCATCAGTGGACAGGACCAAGGAAGGGTTAGCTGTTGGGTGTTTTGGATGTTGTAATCTGTTCAAGAAAGGCGTTAGTGGTGAGTGTTGTTCGTGGTAAGGACATAAGCAATAGAAAACAGGTTTGTTAGATTAAGTTGACATTGAAGTTTTGAATACTGTCAATTTTGAAAGTAATTAACAAAAACTGAAGCAATAATTATCGAGAAAAGTCAATAAATAGTAAACGTCAAATGTAAAAGCACAAGTGTCAGTATACCTTAGTGTAGAAAATTTGAAAAGTAAACTTTGACATTTAAACATTAAATTAATTCAAAGAATTTGAGGTTATAAAGTTTCATTGTTACAGTAAATAGCATACTAGATTTGATGAACCCAGCCCAAAGAGATAAGAGGTCTTGATTATATTAAATATCATTGAAATATAAAAGAAATACTTTGAAGGCATAGTTTTCTTAATAGGGGCTATATAGCAATATATATATATCAATTATAAGGCCCACAGTAACTTATAGCTGCGAAGCTTGGGTTTTTAAAAAATCTGAGGAAGAAATGCTCTTGAGATGGGAAACGAAGGTACTGCGACTTATCTATGAAGGAGTTTAGGAAGAGGAAGGGTGGAGAAGAAGGACTAATCGAGAGCTGGAATTACTATATACAGAGCCCAAAATAAACACCTTCGTCAAAGCTCAATGATTAAGATGGTGGGGGCACGTGCAGAGAATGCCCAAGGAAAGCATGCCTAGAATGGCTCTAACAAGAGCACCGGTTGGAGAGAGAAGAAAGGGATGACCCAGAATAAGATGGAACAGTGGGTGTTGGAGTAGGCGCAAATAGGGGGGAGTGGAGAAGAATAGTGAAACAGCTCGAAAAAAGCTAAATAATCCATTTTACATAATTAGTGGTTAAGATAAAATACACAATTAATTGTAATGTGGTAAACAGCTGTTAATGTTAGTGTTAATGTAAACCTATGCCCTAGGCCAGGGGTCGGCAACCTTTTTCGGACGGCGGGCCATTTTCAAAATAAATTTTTTTATGCGGGCCGCACATTCAAATGTAACTTAAATAGTGCTTTTATATCATATACGAGTATAAATATTATTAAAAATAAATATAGAAAAAAATTATTTTTTATTGACATGCTATAATTACAATAATGTTGAGAACAAAAATTTTACAATTCTTAAAAGGGAAAAAAAGAAAATACAATTCCAATTAAATATGTATAAATATGTAAATATAAAATATATAAATATAAAAAATATAAAATATTGTAGTGAAACGTCATACGGCTGTCAACATGAACGCACATATGAACATACAGTAGCAAACTGGCGAAATGAAAGAATTAGTGATGGGCCTATCCGGAATGAATAATTGGAAAGTTTCCAATTGTTCAAAAAATCGGAAGGTTCCTATTATTTCGGAACTTTTCGGAATTCGATTATTTTACTGTTCGGTGCACAAAATTCGGAACTTTCGGAATTCGATTATTTTACTATTCGGTACACAAAATGAGAAAACGAAATGCCAATTTGAACTGAACGGAATACGGAATGTTGTATTGACTCACTTGACTGCTATATGCTGGTTGGCGAATGTCGACGGGTCGCGCCGTGTGCGCATGTGTATGATACGTGAATGGCACTAATGGCAGTGGTATTTCGTAGATTAATTATTAGATAGTACACCTACAGACTTCAAATTCAAGTATTGTTTTATACTATCTATTATGTACTTTATGTGCTATTAAACTTTAAAATATCACTACCATTTTCCGACAGTCTATTAACGTAACTACTGTAATAATTTGAAAAAATATTTTATTTCCTCATATCCCACTGTGAGACTCAAACTTATAAATTGTTTTTTCGGATACTGCTGGCTACTACTGGTCTAGGCCGGTAAATTTTATCTACCGGACTCGTTTGTAACAATGTAAACGCTAGTTACCAATGCAGTATCCTAAAAAATCTTATACGATACACGACCGGTAGAATTCTTATGGCCTTGCCAAACATACAGGTCTCGCCCTACGGTTCGACCTGTAAAGTATTGGCGCGGCCATAAAAATGTTGCTACCGGTCTAATAACGTAAATAGCTATTACTGACCGTCCTACAAACCCAAACAATAGATGCCAACGCAGATAAGGGCTTACGGCGAGACGGCGAGTGCTCTCATCGTAAATTTGCACGCACTTCATCTTCCTTCCGCTTGTTGTTATTTCGCTCGTTTTCCTTTGCTTGCATTTACGGAATGTAAAATAATCGGATGATATTCCGATTTTATAAACATTCCGAAATGGAACATTCCGATTATTGAAATCATCCGATTATGCCCATCACTAGAAAGAATGCTACACTTGCTAAGCGAGACGTCGTATTCGCTGGGGAGTGGGGATTAAACTTGCGCAGTAAAATAGGTTTCCCACTATGCTTCTGTTTGTCGCGCATTTTTGTCACCGGCCACATTTCGGCACGCTTACGCTCTAAGTTTGTTGATTTTTCCTAAAGTTATATTGGTGCTTTGGCGGGCCGCGCAAAAAGTTGCAAAGGGCCGCATGCGGCCCGCGGGCCGCAGGTTGCCGACCCCTGCCCTAGGCCTTCACGGCCTGTTGAGCAATTAAAATAAATAAATAAATATAAATTTTAAGAATTTATTTTGTATTTTTTCCAATACATGGTCGTGCATCGCCCCTCCTGAATCCCATACTATAATCGCAAATTCTAGCCTCGGTCGAATGAGGGAATTGAGTAGTGTTTCGACAGCCAAAATGTTATGAAATTTTTGATAAGTTCGCATTATAAATCCAAGGATTTCCAGGCAAGTATTTACTGCAGATATGACGTGTTTATCAAAATTTAGTGTCTGTGAAGTGAACTCCAAATGTCTTATTTTTTCGACCCTTTGCAAGTTGGCACCGCTCATAATATAATTCCAAATCTTCTTATTCATGTTGAGACTATACGTCATTATCCGAAACTTGCCTGCGTTAAAATATAATTTGTTTGCTCCATTCTACGACAGAGTCTATATCTTGTTGTATCGAGAGATCCAAAAAAAGCTCATCCTCAGCGGGCTGTGAAATTCAAACGTTTGAATAACAGGTTGGTGGCACTGTAAGTCTATGTCAAATTCGATGAGGATGAGTCTTTTTCGGGTCTCTCGATATTAGTATAGAATTTTGTAAGTTTCGCGAGATTGAAAATAATTTTAGATCATCGGCGAAAATCGAAAAATTGCAGTGGTTAATTGAATTTTATACGTCATTAATAAATATCAGAAATAGAAGAGGGCCTAAATTGGATCTATGAGGAACCCTTGAACGGCATACCATAGGTTTTTTATTTACGAAGACTTACTGCGACGTATTGCAATCTTTCTTGTAGACAATATTGGAATAATTGTATTAAAGAGAAAGACAAACTTAGCATATCAAGTTTTTCAAGTAAAATATCGTGATCGACTCTATCTAATGCCTTTGAAAAAGCGGTATGCACTACATCAACTTGACTGTAATTTTCAAAAGTGGTCGATATGTAATCAACAAATAAGGCTAAAAAATGACATCATTAAAAAAATAACACTAAATTAGTTTGCACAGACAGACAGACCCTTAAAACCATGCTGCTCTACGTATATTTATAATTTTACGTCTTGGCATTTTGAATTGCTGTTATGCAATTTGTTCGGTGTTCCATATAAAAGACCACTTATAGCGAATAATGAAACAGGATTACGAGGCATATCCTAATGATAACGAAACCTAAAAACTAAATTTTATTACATGTCACGAACACAGAAAGTACCGTCACAGTCTCGTAATGCTCTGTAGAATGCAGCCATTGTTAAGTTAAAAATAGCAATTACAGCAGAGTAATCTTACATGCAAGCATCGATCTGCTGCCTCAACGTTCAGTTTGGACCACATGAAGGGCTAAATTCTTATCTCATGCCGCGCGGGTAGGGTGAGAATAATAGCATTTCCTACTGTGTCTCGGTTTGTTGCTTCTGTAACAACGTCTGGATCAAGAGAGTTTAAGGGAAAATGTTTCCCACTCGAGCGTATCACCTCTGGCAGTAGATCATTATCCAACTTTTTCAAACCCAATTAACATTTTGAGAATTCAGTCTTGGATGTGTAACAGATTTGACGCCGGGGGACGTCCAGAAAGTAGGTCTGCTACTTCAAGTAATAAATTGTATTCATTAAATTACGTTCTTTGTTGTTTGATGTCATTTAACAGAATAACATTATTATAAAATATCATTATGAACCACTTCTACATTGTGGTCATTACAATTTGTTGATACTAATATTGAGATATGATTAAATTCTTAAGGCAGACGCTAAAAATATTTTGGATGTATGTACAAATTATGTTACGGAGAAAAATATTATCGAAATAGAACCACTGTGTTGGTGCGAATCTCAATAAATTCAATTCAGAAATGCGATTGAAAAATTTGTCCTTTAGCAATATAAAATAAAAATGACCAATCGATTAAATGCAAGCAACATTTCCAAATAAAAAAGATTGTCTAGAAATTTAGGTAACAATGAATACATGATAAAATGCTTAAACTTACTTTAATTTATACGGAATTTATTCGAAAGTTTAATTAATTGGATTTGAACTATTCAATCAGCAGAACTTTTAACTGAAAACAGTGTTCTTGAACGATATTTGAATTCTTTTATTGCAAGGCAACTGTATTTATACTCATACTATTAATTCTTCCCGTTATATTTATATCGTGTCTTAAAAAACCTCATTTAGGGTAGTATAGTTGAATTAAAGGTGATATATTCATTTCTATCCAAGGCCTACCCTAAATGATTTTTTTTAAACGCACGATACAATATGTAGCGTTACTGTTTACTTTTAACATTTCGTTCTATTGTTAAAACTATATTGGCTAGTATTTGTTCGATGTAACCACGTACTGTATGAGTATCTAACTTTGGGTTAATTTTTGGAGATTAGTACATAGTGCGAATCGACGTTTGCGTCTGTATATTATTAGTATACAAGTTCTTGAAAGGTAAACCTGGTAAAAAAGGTTAAAAAATTGCAACTTATAATACCCAGATGCAAGCATCAATTTACATAAGATGGACTATACATTTAGTTATCTAGCATTTAGGTCAACTGAATATATATGATCACAGCAAGCCATAGACGACGTCGTACGTATTACCTTTGTTCACGTTACTAAGGGGGAAAACAAGCAATGACAGTAATGTTATAGAATCGAATCATCCATGTTCCTTAGATTAGATTTAAGAGTTCTTTCTGGCCGCCATAGTTGAAACGTATTGGGAAAATATTATAGTATAAAACATTCTAAATTATTAAAAAACACAAAACCAACACAAATATTGAGAATGCAAAGAAAATTCAGATAAAGAAAAAGAACTAGCAGAATGTAGAAGAGAATGATACATGTAGACATCTGACAACACCAAAGAGAATTGCTTTTATTTAGAAAATCAACATACGCATACACACTGTTTGAGATACAGTAATGGAATAGGACAAAGATTTTCATGAAAAACGAGAATATTTTTATGGCTATAGGTACCAATCGAAAATTAAATCCAATTTTAAAGGGTATTCGAAGGAAATATAACTGCTCTTAAAAAGCAAAAAAACACCAAGTAAAAGTGGAATCTTTGTAGAAATACGAAAAGAAACGAAGGTCTAGATTCAGGACAAACACAGTCAAACAAGTTTTACAAAAAGTTCTGTTCGATAGAACTCAAAAGGACAATTTTATCTTAAAGACTTCAGCCCTCTGCGTGCTTGAGGTGGGTAAGGACCCAGCTTAGCAACGAGACTTTTCTTTGAGCTGCAATGAATTTGAACTCGTTCGTTAAGTTCGCTTAGTTCGTTAGTTATATTAAGGTTTGTTGAATGTGTGGTGTTTTGATGCAAGGGAGCGTAATGTAATTAGCATGCGACTCATTACCCCCTTTGCACTTCCTGCTGTATGAATGGTCTTTGACATCGAAAGGTAAAAGATTAAATATTATAAAAGCATAAATGAATGACTGATTCTTAAACATCTAAATAAAAATATTGTGAAATATGTAGTATTAAATCATGAATCCAAAAAGTAAGACCAAAAATAAAGTTCTAGGAAATTTAAGAATAAAGCTAATATGGAATTAATTGAATGAGCTGGAGAATACATCCGTGTTACGAAATGAGAAGAAATAAAAATAAATCCAAACTGCAGCAGACAGCTAGGAAGTATGCCATGAATGCGTTAGGTTTTTACAAATAGCACATAGAGAGTGATCAGAATAATGGGTAATAAAGAGGCAACTTTTTTATTATCCATTTATTGGACAATTTTGTTCTTGTTAAAAGTCCTTGTAAAGTCCCTAAAACTCATAATAAACTTCCCAATATTTAAATATCTCCTTTCGTATACGGGGGAATTACGAGAAGGTCTAAAATGCGAAGTCACAGCCACCTACTCCAGAAATAATTTTTTCTGTTGTTTTTTTTACCACTCTGTGTACTACACTTCAGAGTTAACGTATTATTGGATACGGTAAGGATATACTATCAAACATCAACATCGCTTATACTTAGCTACAAAAAAATTTATCGAAATTAGTGCTAATAATTCATTTTTTTTCCAAAGTAAAAAATGCAGATATCTTTAAAAAGTGTAAAAACAAATGATCCGAACATCAACAAGAATTCAAAACAATTAAAATGTCATATTTAACAAATATTTAGAAGGGAGGTGGTTACATATTAAGAATGAAGTTGTTAAAGGTTCCTTTTTTATTATTATTATTTTTGGAGTAGGTAGCAGTGATCATTTTAGAAGGGCAAATAACGTCATAGCTTGAAAAAATCTGGTGTGATACACTCACACAACTTCCTTTTACAGTGATCTTATAATTAGCCAAAAATTTGATTTTTAATTTCTAAGCATTTGTCAAAGATTTTAAAAAATTGCAAATTCTACAAAAACGGTACAAAATAGAGAGTTAGTTAAAGAGACAATTTTTTTCTAGAATTCTAATCTGAATTCAAAAATGTAATAATATACCGTGTGTTCTATTTCAAATAGGAGTTAACAAAAAAAATAGAAAAAAAAACAAAATAAACCCATTTTAGAAGTATTCAACTGGAAAATCACCTATCTCACACCAATACACATTAAAAATGTAATAAAAATTAGAAGTTTGAAAAAAATCTTTAGTCTTTTTTAAAAAAATCGAAAAAAATTGAAAATTCACAAGAGTAAACAGCTACTTCCGATTATGCGATTTTCTTCAAAAGCTTGCTGTCTCATCTACAAAGTACATAAAACTTATATAGGAAGTTTCAATGCCATACCTCTTTTCGTTTTTGAGTTATTCTGTTCACTGACACCCAGACAGACACACAGACAGACAGACCAATGAAAAAAAAATGTTTTTTGGGATCAGGGGACTCTAAAACGTGAAGATCTGTTGAAAACTCAATTTCGAATTTTTGGGGTGAATCCAATACTTCCTTTATTATAAAAGGAAGTAATAAATAGCGTACGAAGTAGATTAACATCCAGTAATTTAATTCTCAAACCTATAAAAGTACAAATGTAATATGAACAATTATAATAACGCTAAAGCGACTGCCGAGGCATTGATATGGATTGTGAGAGAGTTTAACTTTGCAAACTCTTTTATACAGTGCTGCCCATTGTCTGTTGCTTGGAATTTGGCAATCTTTGGTTTTCCAGACAATGGACAGTCACGACCATACTGCCCATGGACTAAAGGTTTGCTGACTTTTGTACCTTAATAGCGTTTTAACCCTAGTTTCTGTATTTTCCAATGTTACTTTGGTTAATTTTATTAATTTCCTCAATATTTTAAAGCTTAAGCTATTCCATATGATCTAATGGTTATTATCTTATTAGTAAAAATATTAAAATTAATGGCAGTCTCCAATTTCTGTGTCTGGGTATTTACTTATTTGTTGTAGCAAATATAAGCACGTTTTGCACGCAATATTTAAGGAAATTATATCTCTATAACTGTAACTTGTTTGTTTGATTTTTTCTTATACGAGATGTAGGACTTTATTTCTCCAGCTTGTAACATGTTGCTTCTCTTCTATACACCTAGTATTAATCTGTAAATTCTCATGTGAAGTTTTATCATTTCGCTCCAAGTGTTATTCGTACTGGTAAGTTTTTTTCCCTAAAAATGAAAACAATTGTCTAAAATTTTATAAAAATTACAACTATGATGAATTTGCACATTTTGTAAACACATCTTGATAATATCTTTGTGGATTTATTGATATAGGCCCTTTTTCTCCTCGTTCTTACATTACTGCTTCTCGTGTACTATTCTTCCCCTGCATATAAAAGTTTACGGAAGTGCTGCTGCTGTACCTATGTCTTCAATTTTTTCTATGAGGTACTGTATTACTCTATGTATCAGTTGGCATCCTCTTTATTAAATAGGGTGTGTTTATTTTTACTATTTAATATTTCTATAAATGTGTCTTTTGTTATTATTTTCTATATATGTTATTGCATTGATTATTTTTCAATTTATCAGATTTTTTATTATCCTAAAACCGTGTATATGGAAAACGTCTGAGATAAACATATTCTTCCGATAGATGTTTAACGAAACAAACTTTTATGATAACGATTTATTTTTATTGAATTTAATGTCTGAGGATTAGTTTTATCGAATAGGTACCTACGTGCTTTAAGATTTTTATTGTGTTCTACCGCAAATTATAACATCCCACTTCTGATACTATAAAGTATAGCTTCGCATACGGAATATAGTGTTATTGGCGAATCGAAAATATATTTTATTAAAGGCTTAAAGACTTATCTCTGTAATATGTTGTTTCATATTTAAGCGATTAATTTGTTTTATAATAAGTAGCAGTGTATTAGTTAGTTTACCTTGATAACTTATAACTATACCGTTAAACGTCAGAGGCGTTTCCATAAATCGGGAATATTTTGACAGCCTAGACGTTTCTAACAAAAGTTTGCAACGCTGCGAGTACAAAATAAAACTCCCGGAAGCTGGTTGAGAGCAGTCGCCAAGGCATTCAAGCCCGGCAACAAAGGAGCATTAAGAATTAAGGATTCGGGCTTTTCAGAAAACGCCCCAAATTTAAATGTTTCTCAGCTCAAACAATGCGCCGCAATAAAAATAGGGAGGATAAAAATTAAGCGCAAGGAAAATCGCCGTTCGATAACGAATGCAAGAATCGAGTCTTTCTCAGCAGCAGGACTCGCGCCGGGGTTCCCCTGATTGAGGCCTCCGTTACAGTAATTGCATATTTGGTTCACACGGAATCGCCCGGAACTCCCAGTGCATTTTGCGTGCCTTTACATTAAAGTTTTGGGGTGCGGCACCATTCACCGCGCGTATTATTAAGTGCATGAAACCTGTGCTTTACGCATGTCGAACGCTATTGTCAGCTGTGGCAGGGGCGAGTTTTTGCAAAATCTTTTAATAAACGATTAATTCCTCTTGAGAAAATCGATTTATTGTTCTTTTGTTACGAACAATAAGGACAAGGCAAAATATTTGAAACTATTTTGGGCTGGATGGAACATATGCCAATGTACCAATATACCACAGTTTATTAGGATTAGCTAGAATAGAAAATAAGCAATATCTATTGTTTGAGGCTGGCGGTTATTTGAATTATTATTATTAAAATTGAATTTCGACTTAGACCTCGTAGTCGTTCTAGATTTCACTCAGTATTCTTTGGATTAATGTGCCTTATACCGTTATACCATATAAGCACAAGCAAAGATACATGCGATGAGCCTGCCCTTTGGTGGCTCGTGTTGTTTGAGTACTTTGTGAGCAAGGACACTTAAGCAAAGTTTGCCTTTTTACTGTTTGTGCACCTATATCGACTAACGTTTCTTAAGACATTACAGCTTGAATAATCAGAGTGAAAGTCGCTCTGCAGGCCATAGAGGGCTGGGTGTTTACCTACAAAGACTACGTGGTCTAAGCCGAAATTCAATTTTAATAATGATAGATGGCTAGATATTACTGCTAATGAAAAAATGGAGAAAACTAATTAAGAAACTAAAAAAGGAACCAGCAAATAAAGAGGAGAAATATCAGAGAATACAGAATGAAGAAAGGTGACAAAATGACTATTATAGTGATCGAAAGTAATAAAAATATAAAATGCCTAAGATCAATTCTAAAAAGCAGATGCTTTCCCATAAGCAATTAATTTTTAGTGCAATTACTTACACCCGTTTAATAACCATAGCTATAAATAACCCTGTATAATAAAGGAGATAATGAAAACAAACCGGGTATAGTAGTTGTTGAAAAATAACTCTGAACCCTGGGATGAATGGTACAGCGGAATGCAACCACAATAGTAACACTAAATTGTTACAAAAATTGCGTTGAAGAAGTTATGGGTGAGTGGTGTACCCTAAAGTAATAATTTCGTTGAAACTGATTTTCTGAGAAAATAAAAAACTATCGAAGAAAATAATTTATGAACATGATATAAATATTATAGACGAAATTAGTGTGCGCTGTAGGTTTGTCTTCTCCTTGAGAAATTATTTCCTTCAATATTTTGTGTGATAAATTTGATTTTGTTTGAATAACGAGTAGTTTTGTGATTAGTAAAACATCAAGTAGGGTAAACTGTGCAGTGATTGGCACCCATAAGCTTATCGGATTGGTTTTCTTCAGACACGAAATACACATTTGCGGTATTCGAAAAAACGTGCATACAGACACCTACGTAATATTTCATAGAATGTTGTAATTATATTGAAAAACATGTATTTAATTTATCTACATAGGTAATATCATTTTTTTTGCGCAATAACCCATTTTTTAGTTATTGGCACTCCATGTGCAGTTATTGGCATAAGTTGGTGTTAGTGATTGGCAGGGTGTTGCAATGACATCGTAAATTTTTTTAATAAAAAAAAAAGTTTTTAAAGATTTTTCAACGATAAAACAACTATATACCGCAACTACAGACACTAAAATAATAAAATACAAATTATTATTCTTTTATTATGGTAATAATAATATTTGAAAATGGTAACGTTAAGTATAAGAATCGTACAAAATAATACTAATATAAATACTATCTATGTACAAAGTTTAAGATGCTAGGGACTTAGCACAGGTATTGCAAATAAATGGTGAAACATTAGCACCTATGTTATTTTGCTTCTTCAAACAACTATGATGAAATGTTCTAACACACTTGGTACATTTGATGCCAGGACTTCTCGGTGTTATGTTTTTGGCACAAGAATAACATAATGCCTTATTAGTTAAGGTCATTTTGGAGGTGTTTTTGAGTACCTTTCTATCTAAATCTCGTACTACATGTGACTGCTCGTTAACTTGTGCACAGTAATAGTTTTCTTCTTGAGATAAATCAACACTTTGGCCACAAACAGTTTTAATAGGTGCTTCTGCGCTAGCAATAACATCAGTATCTGTAGTCTGCTTCTTGCTATTAACATTTTCAATATCGCCAATAGGGAGTAAAGTTATAGACTGTAAGATATTTATCTTTGGTTTACTCATTGTCGAAGTAGGAACGCATTTCCTTGCCGTAATGTTTGGTACTTTAAGAGATTTCTTAGAAATTGTTTTGTTCAAGGCGTTCTTTTCTAAACGTTGCCGTTTTCTCTCTTCTATTTCAATCTTTTTCTTTGTTTTGGCATTTTCCTTTTCGACGAGTATTTTTTTCCATCCACTTCCTGTTATGACATAGGGGGTTTTCTCAGTATTGCGTTGTCCTTTTCTTTCTGGGGTTTTCGGCCATTGCAGGAAATGTTCTATTTTTTGTGATTCTACTATTAAACCATCATCAAATTGAATTGGCATGTTTTCAATAGCCATTTCATTGGTATGATTATCCACTGGAGCTTCAAACTTTTCATCATTTGGAGAAATGTCAATAATACCAATACTCATGTTTTTACTATGGTTGTGCGATTGTGGTTCTGCAGCTGTGTCAATAAGGTCTATTGTTTCTATGTCACGGTCAGTATTAGCAGTATGTGATTTTTTTTTGGAAAACTTGCCACAATCTATATAACGCTAAGAAATCTTCAGAGAACTCATCGCGATTATCCATATCAAAGTTCCTGATTTTGTTAATTTTTTCCTCGCCAATTACTTCTACAAAATTTTCGTACGTAAGGAATGCCTGTTTTTCAACTTCCACTGGGTCATTTTTTGTGAAGTTCTTACCCAAACATTTAGAAAAATCAATGGCATTTGGGCACCATGGATAAAGCCCACATGCTTTAAAACCATTCGAAATGGTAGACGGTTGTAGATTATCTACAACAGGTTCTAAGATTCTGGCAACTGTTTCTTTCGTCACTTGGTCTAAAGGATGTTCTCTACACCATTGGTTGAGTGCTTTTCTCCATCCATCTTTTAGCGGTTTGAATGCTGACACATCAGCGGGTTGTAAAATTCGGGTACTATTGGGGTACAGGGCAATCAGAACAATTTCAAGTTGAGTGCATAATTCGCTTAACTTATAAGTTAAATGGGATTTATGCCCATCTACAAATAAAATTATAGGAAACTTTACACCTGTTTTCTTCAAGTATGGATGTAAAATATTTCCCACATACTCATAGAAAAGCTCACTCTTCATCCATCCATTATCACTAATTCCTATACCCCAATGTTTAGGAACCGATTCCACAATAGCCTGCGGCAGTCGCTTGTACGGAAAAATCATCATCGGCGGAGTTGTTTCGCCAGTAGCTGCAAATGTAAACATTACTGTCACATTTGATTTAGCCAATGCTCTGTCAACTTCGTAGATATTTTTTGCACCTTTCGGTGCAACCACTTTTCCCATTTTTGGACACAGTTGTAAATTTGTCTCGTCGCCGTTGTACACCCTTGTTGGATCTTGCAAAAGTTTAAAATAGTTTTTTTCTTTCAAATAGTTTTCAATTTGAGTAAACCATCCCCTGATATCTTGTTCAGATATATTCGCGCTAGAAGAAGTAACTGCCTCAGACGTTCTTGTAGCTAGTGTAGGATGACGACGCATATAACTGTTGTACCAGCACTCCCCAGGTAGATTTTCTTTGAATGGATTTGGGCGAGGAGAACTATCTATGAAAAACTTGACAGACGTTTGGATATCTTGCTTACGCCTTGGAAAGCCTTTTTTGTGGCTTTCTATAATCCATTGCTCCAAACTTGCTTCCTCCTCTATTGAAAGGTATGTTTTTGGCCCTAGTGAACTTTTGGTGAATTTGTCACTGAGGCGAAATTGTATTGTTGACCTAGGAACACCGTACAGCTTTGAAGCTTGTTTTTTAGACATTATGCCATTTTGCACGACTTCCAAGGCAGACCGCACATCATCTTCAGTGTATTTTTTCAAATACGGTGAAGCTTGTTTTGATTTTGGCATGGTAAGTAAACTAAACAAAATTACTGCGATCAGTTGCTACAGGGGTAACAATAATGATTATATTCAATAACATATTAAAGTATTAAAATGCACGATACCCATGTAAAATTTTAATAACATTTCAACTGCGCATATTTGGCGTCATTTAAAATAATCGAATTCGAATACTTGTAAGGTCTCAAACTAAGAAAAAAAAGCATCAAAACCAACTCAATCGCTTAAAATGAAAAATAATATCCTTGGTGCTAATCACTACAATTTAAAAATTATGTAAAATGAGGTAGTTATTGGCACTATGCCAATCATTGAAAAATGTGTCAGAAGTCAGTTAGTAGTTGACACCCCCAAAATTATCAGTTTAAAAGAGATTTCGAGGTTATGCCACTTGAATTATTGAATTTAAACATTACTATTCTTATCCTAAGATAAATTTTATAGCATTAAGTAATTCAGCGTAAAATTTTAAAGGTCCCAAAGAACTCCATTGCTTACGTTTTTGTCTAAAACTTACCTAGATTGCAACACAAACGAGTACATCAATTTTTAGCGCCAACACCTAAACACGCACTAACATGAAGTTTGCTGTACGTGTAGCCAACATAACGAGGCGTATATTACCATATAGTTAATAGATTTTATGAATATTGGCGCATAATTTAATTTAAAAAAACCTGGTAGGTGCCAATTACTAGCTAAGTGCCAATGACTGCACCGCTTACCCTATTCAAATGTTAAAAGAAAACGTGGGAGATTTGTTTATATGAAATAATTAATGCAAAATGAATAATTGGACCAATCAACAGCGTGCTCTTTGCATTAACCAATTTTTATAAATAATTATGTGATTTCAATATAACGTGTTTTCCGTAGGTAGTTAGGTGTTTGTGGTCCTCCTGTTCAGTTTCTATCACAAACGTTACCATGTTAATACTATATTCTAACCCATGAACTAATTATATTCCGCGGGCATACAAATTCCGATGGAAAGCATCTGCAACAAACGTATAGAAAAAAATCTGTAACGGGCTTTACTCAAAACTTTCTTCGCAAGTGGACGCTGGGACACTAAACAATTTTAGAAATGAAAGGAAAATAGGGGTAAAACTATCTTAACGTCCGCAATAATACCAAAACAATAAAAGGAAACACTTGGTAATGCAAATTACATGAAAATTCAAATAAAAAATTATTACCGGCGATGCGATTCGAACTTCAGCCCCCGCTAACGAGCCTGCCTTAAATACAACGCATTTATTATATATACTTTGTTAATTTTTTTAGAACAGTTACTTGTATTTGTTGGTTTCCATTTTCGTCTGAACGATGTGAATATTATCACTTTTATCTATTTCTCAGTTGAAAAAAAAACATTTAATTTTTTAAGGTGCTCACCTTGTATATGTTGGATCCAAAATATGCCCTTTTCGCCTAGGGTAGAAACCTGAGCTATGTGAAAAATATGACTTTCACTTAAGTAATGGTCTTTGGGTTAAAGCAAAAATAGGCAGTATTTTAGTTCTTTAATGTGCTCACTATCGCAATTTTATCGGTTCCTTGTCAGGAAGGCATATAATTCGTATGCAAAATATCGTCTTCCTCCAACAAATAGCTTTTGAGCTATACTGCCAACAGACAGGCAGCCAGACAGATGTAATTGAGAAAACCTGAAACGTGAAGATCTGAAGAGATCTCGGAAGGTGATTTTTTCGCGGTTACAATACTTCCTTAGTCTTTTAGACGAGGTAAGTAAACATAATGAGAAGAATTGGAGAATAGGATCATAACATAAAATGGCCATATTAGTTCCTAAATAAAAAGCACAGCCCTTAGTGGTCACAAATGACATATTAAGACTAGTATTGTAAGCAAAAATGTCAAAACTCAAGTCATTGTACATTTGTTGCCCGTGTGGGGTTGTTAGTCTTCCATCGCATACCTTAAAACACTCGGGGCGGATCAAAATTAACACAGACTCGAGAGCGGATGAGAACACAAGATATACATTTCCAACGGTTAATAAGCAGAAAACTATGAGCATATGTCTCTAGAGAAGGTGGTCAAAATAGTGTCTGATCCAGAGTGGCCGGCTTATTATGAAACTTGTCAAACACTCCCAAATGAAATGTGGAATTTTACAATAATAGCAGTTACTGCAAGAGAGTAGAGCAAATAGTTCAAATACTTACCTTAACACTTCAACTTGCTCCATGGTTTCGTGGAAGGGTGCAAGCGTGCGTACTCGAAACAGCTGTAAATCAGTACGTGCCCCTAAATTATGAATAGCAACTTATAATTTTCGTACATTAAGAAATGATGACATGACAAATGCATTTGTTCACTACCAAGTTCTTAAAACAATTACAAAAAACACAGGATGTTGAAGTAAAGCAGTAGTTGAAAGAAATATATACCATAGTATTATATTACTACTACTAACTACTATAGCAACGCAACAGCGATAAAAGAACGAAAACATTAATAGATTTTTAAAATTTTACTGAAGCAAATATTAAAGTAAAAGAGATGGCTGAGATTATTACAAGAACTTGAAATAAGATCTAGAATAATATGCAAAATCATTGCAAAAATTAAAGAAAAAAGAGTACTTAGTAGAATAATACAAGATAAGACGGTGCTAGCCCGTTATCGATATTGTGGCACATTGTTGGCATGGAGTGGTGTTGCCATGCGCTCTTTACGACGCCCACTACCTAAGACACATATAGTTATTGTAACCTGTTGAACGGTGTTTCAGTGTTGTATGACCGTTATCATATTATGTTATATACATTATCGCGTCATATGTGCAACGACTTGGGCTAAAGAGAATTTCCAAAGAAGATGGGAATTAATAATTGCAAAGCCTAGACGAAGAAATCGGTTTAAAATCGAGTCGGTGATTTATCAATAGCGTTAGAAGGGTAGAAATGGGACAGAGAGAGCCGATAATGTGGCATTTCAAATTTAAAGGTTAGAATCGAGAGGAATTTGCATCCGCATTTTTCGATAACTTAAAAGAAATCTTGCCCGGACCGAAATTCGAACTCGCGACCTCAGGTTCGACAGTCCACAAGCGTTGCCACTACATAAACTTGCCGGTTTAGTTAGGTGGCCTTACAACGTCTATTGATGATAATGCAAATACAAGCGCCCAAAAGTTTTTCTAATCTTTGCATTAATAGTCCAAACAAGATAGCCCAAAATTATCCTGATAGGTTATGGTGTTCTCGAGTGAGCGTGTTTACAGCTACTCGGGATTCTTATCTTCCGACTTTTCTTTAACTTCAAAGCGGTTACTGTTGTTACAAAAGTTATGTAGATTTATGAGAACTTTCATATAATTTTTGTCTGGTCGTGATTGATTGAGGGGTTACGGTAAAATTGCAAATTATTAAAACGGTGGGGGTTGAAAGCACTACTTCGGTAGGTTATGCCAAAGCGAAATGAAAAAGGCATACTTATTTATATACTACGGCTTTTAAAACAGAATAAAATGTCGAATGAAACAAAAGTAAAAGTAATCTCGGAAGGTGATTTTTTCGTGATTACAATAATTCCTTCATCTTTCAGACGAGGGAAGTAAAAAAGGAGTTGTTAGGCAAGATGAGTGTTTCACATACCCCTGTTAACTCAATCTCTGTAAAAATGAGCTCTTATCAACCAAGAGGGAGAGTTATTATAGACAAATACTTCGTCCTGAAGGTGTAGATGGAATAAAAAATGCTTAAAAGTGAAAAAATAACGAGCTTTTGCCATCTGCAAAAAGTATATGAAATAAGAATATGTAATTAGTGAAAGTTATTTCTCTACAATCTCCTAAAAACCTTATAATTAAACACATAAAAACAATGTTACAATTATCAAATAATAATAAAATTGCTTCTGCCAAGCAAAACTAAATTTAGATAATGTACTTGTTACAGCAGAAAATACAGGGCGATTCATAAGTATGGACATTAAATTTAAGGGTAGTTAGATGACATGAAACCGAATAACTATGCATAATAAACTATACGGCAACGATTAATAATAATTTTTTGTGCAATGTACTTCTTTCTACTGAGGTTGTATACCCCCAGTTTATTTTATAACCATATTTATGGATTATCCTGTATAAGCTGACAAGGTCTATCTTTGGACTTTGTGCATGAAATTCTAAAACAAACCGCTAAATCTAAGTGTTAACAGAAACACTGAAACCTTTGCTGATACACACACTAAGTAAAAATGATGTAAAAAAATAAGAAAAAGAGTATTAGTGAAAAGAAACCAACTAAGTATATGTATATGGAGTTGATGGCTAAAAAACAAGAACATCAATCATTAATTCGGAAACTCATCATTAGGAACAAAGCGGATATCTTTTTCAAATTCTTTATATCCATTAGAAAACTGAGAAACTATGTTAACTATAATCTTCATTTGACTGACGACGCTAAAATATAGGTAGTCTTTGTAAGCCTAGCCTAGCGAGTGATTTCTACTTATTTAGAAAACGGCGTTGTTCGAAATTGTCAAAATCCAAAAAGTGCTATTTTTCGGAAATTAGGTAATATTTCAATGATATTTTTATAGAGTAGGTATGTTAGTCTTAGCTAACTGATAAATGTCAAGGTTAGAAAGCACTTATTTAAAATTTATTTTTTACCATTTTTGAAAGATTTTTCACAATTTCACATACCAAGACTTAATTTTAAAATTCAATTTTTTTAGGTGAAGACTTTAAAGAGTAATAATTGGAAAAATAATAGAAAATGTTAATTATTTCTTTAGATATTGTATTATTTCCCACAATTTTTACGATTGATGCCAGGTGCTTTTTAGGAGAAATATTAATCAGTGATAACTCATATCTATTTAATGGCTTCTAAAAGCTCTAATCTACCCCTGTTAATAAATTGTTTGACAAAAATACTGTAAATGGTCTTTTACAGTGGTCTAAATGAGGAAATTTTTCTGTATCCAGTTTACATGTTCTAAAATATCTCCCCATTTAGTCAACTGTAAAAAAGAACGTTAAATTTTACAGGATTTTTGTAACAGTAATTCATTAACAGGAGTAGATTAGAGTTTTTAGAGGCCATTTAAATAGATACTAATTATCATTGAAAAATATTGCATCAAAAACGTAACTAACATTTTTATTATTTTTCCAATTATAAACCTTTAAAGTCTCCAGCTGAAAACATTTGAATTTTAAAATAAAATTTTGGTATGTGAAATTTTGAAAAATATAAAAAACTGAAAAATTACATTTTAGCTAAAGTTAAAGAAAAAATCGTCTTTTCTGGTCTTAGGATTGTTCAGTTGGCTAAGACTAACACACTAAAAAAAATCTCATTAAAATCTTATGTTCCACTTTTTGGATTTTGACAATTTCGAAAAACGCCATTTTCTAAATAAGTAGAAATCACTCGGTATATATGGTAGGGGCTAAATAGGTTTTTAGACTATCACAAATTATTGCCGTAAAAAGTTTTTTTGAAAAATAAAAAATAAAAAACGTTACCATATGAAGACGACCTTTTTGGCGATCATTGTATTAGTTTTGTGTACTATCTAGATGCGGCAGCAAGCTTTTGAAGAAAATCCCATAACCGGAAGTATGGTGTTTACTCTTGTGATTTTTAGCTTTTGTCGATTTTCTTAAAAACGGCTGCAACGATTTTTTTAAAAACTTTAAATTTTTATTACATTTTTAATGTTTATTGATGTGAGATAAGTGATTTTCCAGTTAAATACTTTTTTAACTTCAACTAAGTCTAATTTGTACGGTTTCTGTAGAATTTGTAATTTTTTTAAATTTTTGACATGTGCTTAAAAAGCATTATAAGATCACTGTAAAAGGAAGTTGTGTCCATATATCACACCAGATTTTTTTTCTTCTTCAACACTTTAATGATTTAGTTCAGTAACCTGTTTTGTCTTAGGTTAGTTGTTCAGCCATATCTCTTTCGAGGGCGACTGTTCTTCTGCCGTTTGGACTATACTTGCAAGGCTATTGAGTAGTCTTATATTGGCCATTGCTTCTGATAGGATCTCCTTCATGTAATTCAGAATCTTCCAAGATTATGTCGTCATGGTTACTCTTTTTCTCTTCTTTGACCCCAGTTGTTTGTAATATTCTATCCATTGTTCTCCAGATATTGTATTCAAGTTTGCAGTATCTCTTTCTATTTTGTTCAAATATATTATGATTTTATACGCTACATAAATCGTGTTCATTTCGACTCATAAATATATATTAAGATGCCTTATTTGCGGTGTTTATGACGTTTTTGACACTGATTCCTTTCTCTTAAAATATTTTTTTCACTGCGTCTGTGTTTGATTGTAGGTAGGTATTTGATAAGCTGTTCGTTTATCTTCCATATCTTTCACGGGCTCTTCGTTTCAAACTCTTAGTCCCTGACTGGCTTGTGTTTGTTATAAATTGTAGGTATTAATAATATTTACACAGCTGCATCTTAGAAAGGCACTGGATGAAAACCAGATAAACGCAGAAGCATTAATCCATGAAATCTAAGAAATTGTAATACATGTTCAATTGATTTCATGGTTAAATTTCAGAAAGCAAAACCATAGTAGATATATATTTTCGATTTTTAGTTTCTTTTACTTTCTTTGTAAATGGTGTTTAAAAAACGGGTCAAGAGCGCTTTGATTATGACTTGATTTGTCATCGGCCTTGTGTGTGCGAGGGCTTGACTAATAGCAAGAATGGCCTTTTAAGACCATTCACCCAAGTAAGCAGTAGAGCAGTCTAAGTGGAGCTCCTGTTTTAAAGATAACGATTGGTTAATTCATGGTTATTCTACGTTTAAAATTACAAGAAAAACTAATTGGAATAAAGGCTAAGATTAAACTGGTTGAGGATGGCTAGGGCGTCTCTGTTGGCGAGACGTAAGGCTCTGGGTGGCTAGTGCATGAGGCGTTGGTTGCGAGGGCGAGCTTCTTCACGGAGCTCGTCGATGGTCGGGTGCTCGCTGGAATGTATTGGGTGGGCAGACCTGGGGTTTCAGTTGGAGCCGAGCAGAGGACAGCTGGTGGAGAAGCACTTCGGCGAAAGGCAGCTGGAGCGGGCCGGAAGCTTGAAGCGTTTTTGGGCGAAGCCAGATGGACCCTCGTTGGAGAAGACGACGTGCCAGAGTTTCTCGAACCTGAGGCTGGGGCTTAGGCGAAATATTTTCGTGGAGCTAACCTTCTCGCAGATATGGTATGCTTCTGGAAGCGCTGTGGACGTCGGATGCTGGTGCAGGCAAGCCGCACGTATGGAGTGCGTGCTTGGTTGGTTGGGGGTGCTGAGGCTGGAGCTTGTCGGCAGCACGATTTGGGAGTGCGGAGCTCGAAAACTTGACGTGTTTGAAGTTGAAGCTCTCGGCCACAAACACAAGTGTGAGCCTAAGAATCGATCCGTGGCTGGAGTTAGCTCTTCGAAATCCTGATCGCGCAGAGGCAGAGCTGTTCCGAGTACATACAAAAAGTACTCGAGTACCGAGTACAAATACTTTACTTAAAATGTAATCGAGTACCGAATACAAGTACACAATGAAAGTATTCGAATACCTATACAAGTACAGAGTACCGAGTACAGAGGAATGCAATGGCGAACAATGGTAAAAACAACACACACAATTTTTTAAAGTGCTAATTTACTGGCTTTCAAAATAAAAAGTTTTTCAAAATTGTCATCTGTCAGGGCATGGCGACGTGGTCTGTTTACTAGTGTCCCGAATGAAAATAATCGTTCTACTGCGGCCGATGATGGCAAGCATTATGAAAAGTTTTTTCATATTCGGGTAATCATCCAGCATTGACAGATTGGTCCGTTTATTGTCAAGGTAATGTAGATGTTCAAGTTCAATTTTGGACTTTTTGGTTTGGATAATACGAAAAGATGAAAGTCCGGATACATCATCATTATATTCATCAAAATCATATCCATCATATTCTAGATATTGATCTTTGGCGTCGCAGGCACATCCATTGGAATATTCAGAATATATTTCCAGCAGCTATTAGCTGATAAAATGGTCAAATCGTTAATATCTTCAAAATAGTTAACTTTAGACACAAAATTGTATATTAAAAATACTTTTAAGCAATCTAAATCCGTCATACTATTTTCAGTCGCCTCGATAATCAAAAATATTTTAATAAGGTGCACTACCTTTGTATCTACAACTTTTCTATAAGCAAATGTAACTATGTAACTAACAGTTTTAGAAATATCTTCCTCCCCTTTATTTTTGCCGGAACCTATATTTAATGTATTGTTTAGGCCAGGCTGAGCAGGTGATGTATATTAGTATGTTTATGTCTACCCTGTAAATATGTTTGTTCTATATATGAAACAAAGCCAAAAAGCTTTTGAAAGCATTTTAAGAAAAAAGGCTAAACTTTTTTATAATATTGTATAAAAAGAGCACCTTTTCTTCCTGCACATCGAAAACTGTACATTAGAAAACAAAATAAAAAATAAAAGTAATTTTATCTCTTTATCATTTTGCGAAGATCAAAATTTATGTCAATACTTTTCATTACCGATCATGCCAAGTGGCCGAGGTGATCTGAATACGGCGCAGAACTTCGTTAATAATGCTTTTACTACCTAAGGTCTAGTAATTAAGAACATCTCATTAATTTTATGGCGAGTGCCCGTCACATGTCTGAAATTGGATAAAAATGTAGGTACTTATTGTGCAGTGCAATGTACTCAAGCACCCGAAAATGTATTCGAGTACCCGAAAATGTATTTGAGTACCCGAAAATGTATTCGAGTACACGGATATGTATTCGAGTACACATTAATGCGTCAAATACAAGTACAAATACATTTAAAAAAATGTACTCGTGGACTGAGTACCGAGTACACTAAAAGTACTCAGAATACAGTTACTGAGTACTTGTACTCGAGTACCGCACAGCTCTGCGCAGAGGTGGTGCCGACCGAGGAGGAGCTGGGGTTGCTGTTAGACAAAAGGCGAATCTCCATCCGAAATTCTCTGTGCTTATAAAGGAGCTTGTGGCTTTGTTTTGAATTCTCAGCGCTATTATTGGTCAACGTGGTGGAAGCTCTTGCCTGTTTATCTGTAAATTCTTGTTTTTATTTACTAACTTTTTTATGGGTGGTTCCATCGTCGCGCTTTGTTTGGAATTGTGTTGCCGTGTCTTTTAGCGTATGTAGATACCAAACTCGGTGCTGTTTGCGTAACTCGACGTCGAAATACCTTCATATGTGTACTCTCCTATATGCCGCGCGCGCCTGTGTCGTGTGCATGGGCGCTTAGCAGGTTGCCTTTGCCTGCGGCGCGAAGTTGGACATTGCTAGGCGCTTTTAATCCTTTCTATGATTGGTTTTCTTTGTCCGTGATATTAGCAGGTTTAACGGTCATTGCGAGCTACCTGGTTTTCTTTACTTCGAGCCGGCCCCAGAAATCTACTCATTTTCGGTGTGACTTGACAGACAAGGTAATTGCGTTACTTTTATGCCTAATCGTAAAATGGTTACTTTTACGCCGGAGGAGTAAAGGTACTTCGAAACTTGATTAGCTTTGAAATATTTTTGACATTGGCCTTCTTGATTGTCGGGAACTGACGTAGACGTTAATTCTCGATAATCGTAATTTTTTAAATGTATATTTATATTCTACTATAACTAAACGTTGCCCTCAAATAAAAAACAAAGACGAGACTAGTTTTATGTATTGGTCAAACATGAATACGATAGTCGGTGCATCACATTACATAATGAAGAAATATTTTAATAAACATTTGTAGACAGCTGAATACATATACTCGTAGTTAAGTTTAACGATCATTCATTTAATAAAACAGAAATTTATTATATTAACTTATAGTACAATAATTTACGCTATGCGAGTAATCTCTAGTCGAAAAACTAATACAAAACGAAACCTAATTTTCCTAAACATAGTATAAATACTATTTCTTATTATAATGACACAAACAAAGAGTTACAGAGTTTGACTGTCCAAAAAATATATGGATAATCTTGGTTATCAGCTCTGTGTACAAATCTAGAAGTCCGGAACAGCATATTATTGTTTATTATATGAAATCAGAGGTCGAATTAGCTGTTTGATATAACTATATCTGCTTCCACTAACGTTGAGACAAATACAATACTGGTTCATTTTATTTAAACGCCAATTCAGCGTTCTTTTAAAAACCAATAAAGCAAAGGAAAATTGAATATTTATCACATAGTAATTTCCCCATTATTTAACACGTGCAAATTACTGTACGCGTACCCTTTATAAATCTATTTACTGAGTTCAGTTCAGGTGGATTTCATAAGCCTCACGCCTGGGTTATCAACACCAAACGGTTTCACGGTGAAGTGACCGTGTGCTCACCCATTAGGGTTGATAACCACCGATGTATGTCTCTGAATCCCTCAAACGATGCGGAGACAGACGCCGTTTTGCGTGTTTGATCACTATTTTCAACGACAGCCTCACCAGCCCTTTATAAATAATTATGGCGTAGCAAACGCCTACGAGCGCCGCTAAAACGCTCGGTTCGCATTCAAAGCGATAAGCTTTCTAGGAATTGCAGGGGCGCTGCCAAATCTTCCTACAGCTGTTTAGTTGTGCATGATTTCTATTTGCGCTGCATGATTAACGCGTTCTTTAAGCGGAAGTTCAAGTGATCTCGTTGAAAGGCATCTCCTAGTTGGAGGTTCCATTCGTGGGATTAAGCGCAGAGTCCTAAGTCTGCAGTTGAGGACTTGGTTCTGGTTCTTTTCAAGATTGAACTGCGAAATTGATTTCAGGTAAAAAAAAGTACATCTAGAGCTCTGCAGGGTATGAAACTATAGAGTGATCGAAAAAATATCTCATTAAGTGACCAGTGATTTTTGTAAAACAAGGAATGGCACGTTGCAGTTTCATTCAAAAATATTGAACGTCAAATCAACTTAAAAATGCTTTCAATAATATTGTCAAGAATACATTTTGAGGTTATAATGTGAGACTGACGATAATGGTGATGACACCTGTTACAGGGGAACCCTGTTTACGACATGTACGAGCCTAAAGGGGTTCAGTAGTCATGTAATTATTGGTAAGGTCGCCGCCTGGTGTATGTTTGTCGGTGATGTGATGGGGAATTTCAATTTCAACAGTAAAATGACTTCTGGGAGATGGGAAGTATTCGCATGTCTGCTCAGTTCCACATTTCGACCTACCATGTTTTGTAATTTCTGAAAGCAAATGAGCTACACTTCACCTCACACATGAAAAGTATACATTAAACTTAACAACTCTATCAAGATAACATTCGTACAAATACATTATGCGGGCATCAGTGAAAGGCTAGAACAGCAACCAACAATGGAAACACATTCCTAAGAATTCTACCTGCTCCTGACGTCACTTCGTGCGATAAGCAAAAACCTTTACATAATATGTTTGCCTGGGAAGCAATTTCATACGGGAAATCACTTTTGTTAAACTGGCGCAGAGTGCCTATATGTTAAGTCTGTATGAAAATTGTCGCCGCTACTGCTTTTTATGCACACAGGAGGAGGGATTGGAATTCGTATAGCTGGTCCCGCAAAATTAGCTCTGGAGGCCGACCTTTAGTTGATCAGGGATTGTCAGCCAGAGAGATTGACCCTATATTAGTGCGATTGTTCCGTGAATGTAGTTGTTTGGAAAAGACTTACTACGCCAAGTTAGGCAAATTGCAATTTTTCCGAATATACCCAGCTTCCCAAACTCTTGTCGACAATTTGGTGTCGTTCTCCACGCAATATGATGGGATACTTTTCAGAGCCAAGTCGGCTTGTATAAAAGACTGAACAAGGGCAGTTCAAAGATTGGCTACGAGTAATCGGCGTTGATCTACACGCTGACAACAGGGCTACATCGGGACAAGACGTCAGTTGGCAGGGTAAGTAGTTGGCAAAACGATTAATGATGGGACGATACGGGGATTCCTTAAAATATATTCGACGCAGGAATGGATATGAAATTCCATCACACTTAAACGAGATGTGATAGGGATTTCAGATTGGTAGGCTGCATTGTGGGAGCTGGGAAAGTTGAAATTTGCCAAAATTTGAAAATTCACAAAAAAATAACACTCACATACACACAAGCTCTTTGCTCATGATCGCTGGCCTGCTAACGATCGCGCCAACACATTTTATCGGTGAAGTATTATTTAGTTCCATTAAATTTTTTGTCCAAAATACTAATCAAAACACCTAGTCGATGAGCTTTTATTTGGAAATATTTATTTAGTTAAACAAATATTTACTTAATGTGGTTATTTTACTTTTACTTCAAAGTATAGGCTTTTTAGACACGATAGAGCATGACAAAAATTCTACGACGAAAAATCTAGATAAAACAAATAATATACGAAGACATTTGTGAGGCCTTGCAATAGTTTGTAAAGTTTGATTGCGAGCCAAAGCAGGTAAGGCAATGCAATCGTACGTAAAAGAGTCGATATTCAAATGTTTATATAAAAAATCTATTCCAACGAACAAAAATTTTAGGGACACTCGTAAATCTTTATTGGGAGCAGACAAATCTTCAATGAAAATTTTGCAGGAATTGCTTTTCTATCTTTGTTTAGGATTACATTAAATAAGTGCTAATTGACTGAACCAACTTCAACAACGATTAAAAGTAAGCTAATGACCTGTGGTTGTACATTTTTCTCTTTTTTCATTCAACTTAAGGCGTTGCAGAGCTATAATAACCTGCTTTATCGAATATCCAATTGTAAAATCTAACTTAATATCTGTGTAAGGACTCATATCATTAGACGTACCTAATGGCAGAGCTGGGCAGTAATTAATTACTTTTTAATTAAATTACTAATTAAATTCCTTTTTGTTTATTTGCCTTGAAATTGAATTACTTTTCAAAATGCGGTAATTGTAATTGGGAATTGCCCTTTTTGTTAAAAAGTACTTGAAAATTACTTTTTGAAAGTAATTAATTACTACATTCAATTACTCAATTACTTTTGTGTAATGAAATTACTCTGAAGTATTTAAAAAGTATTTAAATTACCGGTGGTAATTGAAATTACTGAAGGTAATTGAATTACTTTGTGGTATTTCAATTACTGACCTCGATTGAGTGCTAAATCTCCAGAACGCAAAAAAATACAATAAGGTCTTATTAAGTTACATATTAAACAAATCAGGATAGGGTATTCCCCAAGCCTAATTTATGATTTCCTCTGACGATCGAATAGCAGCAACTTTTGTGCAACATTTGCATTCTGTACGACGCGTTTACGAATCACGAGTAAAGAGTGCATTGGTGCGTGGATGTAGTAGATGTGAAACGTAGGTTGTAACAATGAAACTAATATTTATTGTTGAAGACGCTAAAACTATATTTGCGGTAAGTACGTTATAGATTACAATACCTACGGTAAAAATATAATTTAAAATAGCTTCATTAGACGATATTGGTTCATAATAATTATTTATTCCTTTCAATTTGCTTGTTTTAAATGATGTACTAATACAATATAAAAACACCGCATAAGTTTACCTCATTCTTGCAATGAACATTTGTAAATTATCCATTCTTTATCGCTTTCTTGCCTTGTAACTTGTAATGGTCATATGCTGCTTTGTATACGGACTGCTGCAGCATATTATGTTTGATTATTATTAAAAATCTGGAATAGTGTCTTATAAAAATCGTGACTTTCTTATAATTCCGATTACCTCATCCAACATTACGTCTTTACGTTATATTAGGGTGCTGCGTTGACGGACGAAACATACAAAACCATGCTAATTACGAGACATTCAAATATTGACTTCGTAATGGTTTTACACAAAATTCCATTTAGTTTTCTTAAAAGAACCGTGCGTAGGATCCAATTTATGTAATTTCAGATATTTTTGTGCCCTAAATTTAAAATCAATAGGTAATATTAGAAATTTGGTAAAATTAATAGGTATTATTGAAGATGCTAAGATTTTGAAATATGAAAGCAACCTGCGCCATTTGTCAAACGTTGACAGTAATTTTATGAAATAAGTATTTTTCCCCGTTTCTTACACGGCGTGTTCAAAAGAAATTACATAAAGATTGGCCAAGAAATATAAAAGTAATGTCAACAGCAAGCTTTAGAATTCATTAACTGTCATGACTTTTGTTGTTATTGTACGTTTATATTATACGCTGATATCGTGATTGAAAATTCTAAAGATTCCTGTCCCTAAAGCTTGCTGTCGACATTAGTTTTATTTTCCATGGCCAACCCTTTTGTAATGTCTTTTTAAACACATGATATAAAGGAGGAAATTACATTTTAGTCCAGATTTATACATATGACACGTTTACATTTTATGATGAGAGTATCTCTTGTATTCAGCTGCATTCAAAAATATTTAAATATGAAAATAAGGGGCTAGTTAATCTATTACTGACCAGGGAACAAAACGTATATTTTCGGGAAACCCTTACAGGCGATAGAAAATGTTACTTTCGTATAAAGGGGTAAACATTTTTTTCGAACTGAGCCAACAAAAAATGCTCAAGTTGCGACAATTGAATCACCATGTAGTGTTCTTTACAAAATCTAAATAGAATTTTGCTGTCAAACAATTAAGAAATCCAATGCTGCACCCTGTATACTTAAGTAAGTTACCTATTTTCGCCATTCAGCCTCATGTTAGGCGTATTTAATAGTAGATTGTTCTACAAGTTCAGAAAAGTGAGAGTTTTTCAACATTTAATTTACGAGCGAACGATGCAAAGGGAGTGGATTAATTTTACACGAACATGGAAAATAACTTTTATAACATTCAGCGTGCTGTTTTTTCTAATGCCATTACAAAAAATCTAGCCAAAATGACATTCGACATTTCTTCGTATTCGAAAAAAAATACTTTTTTAAATCGCCAGTGAAGAACGTCGATATCGTCATTAAAATATGAGAAATGGGCAGTGAAGTAATCCATTGTTTTACGATTTTTTGTAGGCGGCTGGGCGATAGGTAAACGTCAACCGACGTCAACATAACCTACAAAAGTTGGTTAAAATGTTGTAATTTCGTGATTTTGATTAAAAAAAAAAACAATATGCCCCTCGGCACTGGAAGTTCTTTTTTATCCCTCATGTGGTTTATTTGCTTTGGCCCTACGGGCCTCGACAACTAAACCCACATTCGTGATAAAAAGCCCAACTACAGTGATAACTAAAGCTGATATTATATGCAAATGCATATTCTGTATAATTGATATGCCGGCGAAACTTTTTGCATATGTATACTAATTATGTGAAAATCAATCGTTTAAGCCAAGTTTCATTTTGCATATTTTGCATATTTATACGATTTTGAGCATACTTTCTGGATTTTTGCATATTTGGTTATATTTAGCAATAATTTGTAATGTGTAATGTATAAACTTTTTGAGATTTTTTTTGTAAAATTTACTATTTCATTAAATTATTAATAAATTTTTTATGTGCAACTGAGATATATACTTTTACTTCCTGCAGCTGGAATGCAGTGCGCGTATCAAAATAAGCAGAGGAAAGGGGAAGTCTCTGTTAAAATTTTTGACTATATAAACATAGACTGCCAGCAACCCCACTTTTCCTGTAGAAACAATGTATAAGGAATCAACCAACATAGAAACCATTTCACGAGTGTTGGGTGAATAATAGTCTGGCGGCGTTAGGGGAAATCTCATTTTTATGTTGCTTATAACGTAAAGTTGGCGTTGGTAGTTCATGTTTATATAGTCAAACATTAAAATGAATGACGTCTTTGAATAAAAATTAGAAAAATAAATATTCTTATACAAAATAATTAAAATTTTTACATTATTTAGAAAACTCCTAGTTATTTTCAAAAAAATTAGAGCATATTATGTGCATATATTATAACTTTGGGTGCATATACTCAACAAAATGTATGCATATATATGCGCATATTTTCATACATTTGAGTGCATATAATTATCAGCGTTAGTGATAACCTATGTGGAAATTAATAAAAAAATTAAAAAATAGTAATTGAACTCCAAGTCCCTATACGCTATACCTTCTTACTGAATGGACTTTGTACTAAGGTATATTAGGTTTAATCGGTTTATTATAACCTAAGGAATCTATGACCAATCGGTGTCCCATTCTTTTTGTTACACCCTGTATAATTGTTATCCTTGACCTTATGTATTTACTTACATCTTACATCAAAACAAACTAAAAAGTTTTGGTTTTGATGAACGGTGCATGTAGCTACAAGATTTAATTGTCAAAAAACCTTCAAAAGTGATAAAAGTATGTAGGTTACTACGAGGGTTACTATAGTTAACTAAACATAAAAAGTAAGCATTTTTAGATTACGATTACGAATCGACACGACACTAATGATAGTTGCAACTTGCAAGAAAGTTCTAATAAATAGAACTATATAACCATTATTTTTATTGAAAGTAATTGAAAAAGTAATTGATGTTTACAATTACAATTACTAAGTAATTGGTACTTGAATTACTATTTCCTGTAAGTAATTGAATCTCTGGTAATTAAATTACTTCATTGGGCGGTAATTGGTAATTAGTAATTAATTACTTTTTGAAAGTAATTTGCCCAGCTCTGCCTAATGGGGATATAGACTAATTTTACTTGTTTTAGGTAGTATAACATTTTTTTTCTTCTGTCGGTTGTTATGGGTATATTTCAATCCATTTCTGGATATAAAGCTCTTCAAATTTATATCAGTTATGCTGTTCTTAATTCGTATTTTTCTTACCAATCTAGTCTTTTTGTCTGTACATCGCTCGTAAGTTTAATTGAAGTAACTCTTTATTTCATTTGTCGTCGTTTCTTTGCATTACATGTCCTAACCGAGTGTGTGCGATTGATTAACAATATCCTTACTTGTAGAGCTCGCAGTAAATTAAAGAACATTAATTTTTAAGCTTCCTTTCTTGCTTGCAATTTTTGGCGTAATGCTTTATCAAGTGCGTATCGCACCTACTAAATAGTGTAGCATTATAAACATATCCAAGTTTTAGTTTCGATGGCCAACTCTTATGCAATTTCTTTTTAAACACATGGTATAAGTATATTTAATACATTCGAACAGGATAAATCTAATGAAATATTAAAACATTCAGCATCATTTAATAGGAAATGTCAATAAACCGATTTACGAAGGATGTTCTCTTTCTGTTGAACCTAACCCACAAAAATACCTTGGTTTTTCAAAAGAACTTTGTTATAGCTTTTCAAAATATTCTCCGCCACAGGCAATACATTTTTGCATAGGAATGAACCAATTTTCAAAACACTTTTTCCACATCTCCGAAGGCATGTTATTTACTTCGTTTTGAAAGACTTCGACAGCTTCATCGACCGGTGTAAATCGCATTGCACGCAACTTATCCTTAACTTGAAGAAGCAACAAAAGTCATTAGGTGCCAAGTCGGGACTGTATGCAGATGACCCATTCTTTCAATGTTTTGCTGGGTCAAAAATTCACTTGTTCGAATAGTAGTGTGAGAAGTAGCGTTATCATGGTGCAGGATGATCTTCCTCTCGGGGGCTATTCACGAATGCTTTTGATAACCGCAGGTATACAAACTGTCGTATACAGTATTCAGCATTAACAGACCTAAGATCATCAAGTGGCACAATTGCAACATGCTCAGGAAGTCCCAAAAAACTGGCGATCATTTTCTTATTACGGCTCTTTTCACGAATAACTTTTGTAGGAGCCTTCTCACTTTGAAACGCCCAAACAGCTGACTTCTGCTTTTTTCAGGGTCGTATGAATATATTCAACTTCCGTCGCCTGTAAGAACGTTATATACCAGTCGAGATGATCCGTGACGATGGTGATGTCTTTGGTCGAACTTTACGAAACTCGTCACTTAAGGAAGAACGGCCAAACCAAAATTCATTGTACCAGCGTTTTATAGTAGCTAATTAACACGATTCATTGCCAAACACAACCTTAAGTTCATTAAAACATTCTTTACGGATCAAGCCGCGTTTGAAATTGTAGAAAATGATTGTTCGAAAAGTTTCTTTTCGAATTTCATGATTTTTGCAAAATTTGTTTACTTCGTTCTGTCATTTGCGTTAGACAAACATTACGCTCACTTGTTATAACAACATCTCCGTAAAAAAGTGATTGCCTATTTGCTAGGCTCAACAGAAAGAGAATAGCCCTCGTGTTACTGTAACGTCAGCGCCAGTAGCAAATTTGCACCGATAACGTGGACCAAAAAGTATAAAAGCAACTTCCGCATCCATTTTACTCACTTGAAGCTTGAGATTTTGATTCTGACCTTTAGCTTTAGCCCCCCCCCCCCCCGAGACCTGGCCTTTTTCCTAATACTTTCCTGGCCTAGTTCTGCTTTGTGATGGGAGCCCGTCTCGTAGAGCGATCCTCCTAAGCTGATCCTGACGCAGTTCTGCCTTGTGACAGGAGCTCGTCTCGTATGATTTCCTCCCTAACCTGGACCTGACAGAGTTTAATTTGTGACGGGAACCCGTCTCGAAGATTTTCTATGTACAGTCATGTTCAAATAAATCTGGGACAATGTTTTTTCATATGTAGGTTGAGGTAAGAATTGAAGAATACCCCCATGGATTTCCTGCTATCAGAAAGAGCTGCAGATTTCGTTTACCTGTCAAAGCTTAATGTAACTCTTTCTGATAGCAGGAAATCCATGGAGATATTCTTCAATTCTTAAGTCAACCTACATATGAAAAAAAAAACATTGTCCCAGATTTATTTGAACACTACTGAACGTATCCTCACTAATTAAGATTTATTTCTTTTGATACTCAGCCAACAGCCGTTAGGCCAATTGTAGGCGTCTCTGTACATTTTATGGGGACTTCCAACCCCACTAACGACTGTCATGATGCTATTATGACATCCGGGACCAACTATTTCCGTGGCAGCCGTACCACGAGGTGCCGAGAGAAGCAGCCGTGGAACTCCCATCCAAGTTCTGGCCAGAAAGAGCGAGGCTAAGCTCTACTGATCGTACGTGGACACTTGTTTAAGCTACACCACCCGGGACTTGTTATTATACGAGTTATATCTAAACTGTTTATTCCTGTATTTATACATTTGAGTCGTAACGAACCCATGGGCATCTGAGCATATTTGAGGCAAAAGTAAAGTAAATTAAAGTAACAATTTCCGGAATAATTCATGTAATTCGTGATCATTACATTATATTAAATGAGTTTAATAGAAACTTATGGGTTCGTCCGCTTCCCGCTGGGCAAAGGTAGCCACGTACCTTAATGACATCGCCCTATTTATATATAGTCAAATAGCGAATTAATACAAATTTTAAACTTTCGGTTCGAACTATTAGTTCGCCCAGAGTGTTCTAGCATCTTTGGCTGTCGCACCTCGGTCTCTCGGCGAAGAAGTAGCATCAGGGCTACTTCTTCGCCGAGAGGCCAAACCAAGCTTTGCCTCCGTAATAGCCCTGTTCAGGCCGAACCCCTCGTTCATCGAACACTAAGCATCTGCAGTACCCTCGGCGGTCGAACTTCCTTGTTGGCCATCAGCTCGCAGTACCGTTCAGGTAAAACCTCCCGCTCGCCCGGCACTAGGCATCCTTCAGGATGCCGCACCGTTGTTCATCCCCGTCCAGGCCAAATCAGCTCGTCGGTGTGTTTTTTATTTATATGCCCCACACCTTGGTCGGGCGCCTTTTGGAGTCCTTGCCAACCCCGAGCCTAGAATCACCGCTCTGAAAAGAAACAAGAACAATTAAAAACGCTGCCAGTACGGAATCACGTACCCTAATCCACTAGTTTGTAATTATGGAGGAAATATATACGTATCTATATCAACTAAATAAAATCACACTTAATCAATCTCCGCTTATTATTACACTAGCCAAGAACCCAAACTGAAAAATGTAAATTCTGTTAATTTGTAAGCGTTAGCGTGATACTTAAGTAGTTTTCATTACAGATTATTTCGTATGGGGATTGTATTTAGTAATATGGATTGGGAAATGGTCACATTGATGAAGCAATGCGCATATATGTGCAGTGTTACTCAAATCAGATGCCGTCGGCATCTGTATTTGTTTACCTGCACTACGAATACAGGAGAGAGCTTGATCAGAGCAAATCTTTAAATGAGGAAAAACTCGTTTTGATTATATCAGTTTTGTGGAGGAACACATTATTGAAGCAGCGGGTGCCACTGTACCATGCATTTCTCGAGAAAAGAGATAGACCGCCAAAAGTTCAATATTGTATTTGATTGCTCCAGTATTATCAAAAATAATTTTGTTTTTTTTTAATTGCAGTCGGGGAAGGCGTGACTAGAGATGGGCGCGTGAGTGAATTTTCGTTCACGTCACGCGCGTTTCACGCTTGCTTTAAACAGTCACGTTCATGCACGTTCACGCTCACGTTCACTCACGTTCACGGCGTGACACGCCACTCACGACGTGACACTCAGCTTTTATTTCAAAATTTAAATTCAGATAGAACAGAATGTTCAAATTTAAAACCAATGAAAAAACCCTAAAGAGAACTAAAAATATGTTTTGCACCTGACATAATTTACGTGGTATGTTGCAATCAGAATAGTTGACATAACAAGAAAGAAATGAAAATTTACTACAATAACTTCGACAAGAGATAAATACTGATTTCTCGCAAATATATTTCTTGTAGCTGTCTTCAAAGACATTACTTTTAATATCAAAAGCTGTCATTGGTATTGACGTTTCCGTTATTGGTATGAGTACAGAAGGTATATGTTGCTAGGCAACACTTTTAATTCGTAGGTTTGAAAGTACTTTTACGTACCGGGTGGCCAATTAAGAAGGGCACTCGGCCCTATCTCGAAAAGTAATTGTCGTAAAGACTTGAGGTAAAAAAATTTATGACTAAAGCGGCCAAGAGAAAATGCAGGAAATTATTTTTAAGTTTCTAGAATGGCCGCCAGGGGGCGTAATCGCATTCTTGAATTTTAAATCCCGTTTTTTGAGAAATATTCTTATATTACTGATAGCTAAAATAGACACCGTTTTAAAGCTGAGATAAATTCTATTCTTTTTTGTGAAATGCTTTTTGCTCTATCTCTTAAGGAAAGGTGGTGGGGGGTGTCCGAACATTTTCGGAAAGAAATGTCAATAACTTTAAAATGGCTGAACGGATTTTGTCAAACTTGGAGTCGTTGAAAAGGCCTTTTCTTAGGCTAACAACGTTGCCTTTAGCGGATTGATTTAGATTGCTTGTGTCGCCGCTAGAGGGCGTTTTGCGACAACACTACAAATGAAATGGATTTTCTCAAAAAAATTAAATGCAACGATATCAGTTTTATTGCAACAAAAGATAGCCAAATAAGGGCCTAACACGGTAGTGAAAACCGCTTTTCAATATTTGCTTTCTAACCTAAAATATCAGTAAAGGAAGTTAAAACTCGAAATAATGTCTCATCTTTGGGAATATTTTCAGTATACCTGCCATTATTAAATCCTAATTATCGTTCTTTTAGCAAAATATATATAAATTTACTGTTAAAATACCAACATTATATTTAAAATGTCAATATGATTGAATATTGCCCTTCTGTCCACACGAAATTCGAAATTTTTAAAATTCAAGTGTGCTTTGGAAAACAAAATAGCAAAAATTATAATGGTGGTGTTTAAGTGTCAATCATATTAAGATTGTAGCTATTTATAGTGCATTTTGGTGGCCTTATTTGTAAATAATGCCTTTTCCACCTGTAGAAGTGTTTGATATGTTTCGTGTTTATTTCAAAACAATGAAAACGCAACTGTTTCTGTTATAATCTATTCGATGGGGTATCCTGATAGGCGCCATCCAACTGTCAACGTTTTTCGTGTGGACGGAAAGGCAATATTCAATCATATTGAATGAGTATTAATTATTATTGACATTTTAAATATAATGTTCGTATTTTAACAGTAAATTTATATATATTTTGCTAAAAGAACGATAATTAGGATTTAATAATGGCAGGTATACTGAAAATATTCCCAAAGATGCGACATTATTTCGAGTTTTAACTTCTTTTACTGATATTTTAGGTTAGGAAAGAAATATCGAAATGCGGTTTTCACTAACGTGTTAGACCCTTATTTGGATATCTTCTGTTGCAATAAAAGTGATATCGATGCATTTAATTTTTTTGAGAAAATCCATTTTATTTATAGTGTTGTCGCAAAACGCCCTCTAGCGGCTACACAAGCAATCTAAATCAATCCGCTCAAGGTCTCGTTGATAGCCTAAGAAAAAGCCTTTTCAACGACTCCAAGTTTGACAAAATCCGTTCAGCCATTTTGAAGTTATTGACATTTCTTTCCGAAAATGTTCGGACACCCCCCACCACTTTTCCTTAAAAGATAGAGCAAAAAGAATTTAACAAAAAAGAATCGAATTTATCTCAGCTTTAAAACGGTGTCCAGTTTAGCTATATGTAATATAAGAATATTTCTTAAAAAACGGGATTTAAAATTAAAGAATGCGATTACGCCCCCTGGTGGCCATTCTAGAAACTTAAAAATAATTTCCAGCATTTTCTCTTGGTAGCTTTAGTTATAATTTTTTTTACCCCAAGTCTTTACGACAATTACTTTTCGAGATAGGGCCGAGTGCCCTTCTTAATTGGCCACCCGGTACAAGGATCAACATTTTCAGCGTTAAGGCGAGTATACAAAAAAAAAACATTAGGTACTTTTCTAAAAATAAGTTCATCTACACATCTACACAATACATTTTTGGTTTAATAATAAAACGTAATTAACATTTTCAGCGTTAGCCGAGTATAAAAAACAAACCATTACTTTGATTAGAATAATAAGTTCATCTACACATCTACACATTAAAATGTTGATTTAAAAATAATATGTAATCAACATTTTCTGCGTTAAGTCGAATCCTGCGCTCTTCTAAAATTCGCCCAGCTGTAGAAAATACCCTTTCGCTTGTAGCGGAACTTGCCGGTATGTTTAAAATTTCTCAAGTTTTTTTAACAGTGGCGTATTTACACTGTTTTTCCAAAATCCTAAAATGTCATCTACATTTGGAATTTTAATTTAACATACTAATTTAGTTCTGTTTCAACATCATCCTAATTACATGTGTCATCGTCAGAGCTATCTCTAAGTGTAGAAAGATAAGAATCTGATGCTGATGTACCAGTTTTGAGTCGTTTTCTATGTATTTCATCATTATCATCTATAGTTTTATTTGCATTATAATCTTCTCTTTTATGTGAAGGTATGACCTTTAAGGATTTATAATTAGGGTCCAAAAATAAGGCCACATAATGTAACTTGTTTGGCAGAATTCGTGATTTAATGAATTTAAAAGTTGCTTCACCCTGCAGTTTTTTATTCGTTTCACGTCACGCGCCCATCCCTAGGCGTGACGCTAACCACATCACCCAGTACTCCGTTAGCGGTGTGGCAGATGATTGGGTTTCAGAAAGAGATATTTGGGCGACCCTGACTCGCCTTGTTTCAGGCCATGTTCCTACATTGAATAAAGTGTCCGAACTTTACTTTAAATTGCTAGTAACAGTCGAAGTAAGCTTCGCCAGATACGCGAAATTTTTACAATCTTCATATTTTCTTGGATACAAATTTTGATATTGTTTTAAATGCTCACTTTCAGTGTGTATTTTCAATTAGTGTTGGGTGGTTGGCTAGAAAATTATTTTATTGGAACACATATCCCACCACATACCATCTTAGCTGGTAGTAAATATTCAAATCTCTTTAATAATAAACTCCCCACTTTATTGGCAGATGCATTATTAATAAACAGGCTTGCCAAATCGTTTTAGCACACTGTAAAACCAGAGGTTATAACAACATTGAAAAGCATAGCGCCATTCGACAATGTGTTTTATTGGAAGGCAGCTTGTTCAATTTTGGTATTAAAATAAGGATATATAATTTGGTTTATCAAGTTACTATTCTTTATGGTTACTGAAGATACATTTTTCAAACGTGTTGTTGCTTTCGAGTAATTCACTTAGTAAAATTGTACTATATGGTGAAATATCTCGATTTTTCGTGTTTTCCTCTGACAAAAGTTTTGGTTCTATTATTTTTATAGTTGATTGTGAGAAACGATTGAATCATATCACGTAATTTTAATAGTAATACGAGGGTGGTCCAAGATAGAATGCACAGTAAGCTCTGAATAAATACGTTTTAATTTTTAACAAAATGCGACATTAAAGCTTTTGAATATAATCCCCCTACTTGTGATGATTTCCAGCGGGGAGGGAGCATTTGAATGCTCCATAGGACGCCATCTGTGTTGAGCTCGTGGATTTTTTGGTCACTCTTTCATTCAAGGCATTTAAGTCAGAGAAACGGACTCCTCGAAGCGATTCCTTAAGTTTCGGAAATAAATCAAAGTACGGGGGACCCAAATCTGGTCTTCATTTTGATAGCGATGGAGCAGTTCACGAGAGATGTCGTGGCGCGTAGCCTTTTGCTGAGGCGACAAGACATAAGGATTCCAACGTGCTGCAATTTTTGGGGAACTTCAGTTATAACGTGGTGAACACTTGATTTTGAAATACATATATGTTTCTTTTTCTGTCTCTCTCACCGTTATTTCTCGGTCTTCATCAATTAGAATAGCTCCGTTAGTGATGTCTTACGTGACGGTAGAGGGTCGGCCAGAACGGGGATTGTTTTCAATGAGTATTGACCTTCACGGTATCGCTGATGCCATATTTACACTGTAGATACTACGATCCACTGTATGCGTACCAGACGCTTTATTTAATTCGGCATGAATTTCGGGCACTGTTTTACCATGAAATGCTTCAATCTTAATCTACGTGCGTTGCTCTAATCTGGAAATGTAAGCCAAGGATTTGTTTTCACTGTTGTTATCGCTCTCGGACATCATTACACTTCACTAAAACTTCTAACACTGGGCACTAACATGTTCGTTAGACTTCAGGCTACAAACTGAGAATAAGTTCAGCGGTTTATGTTACATTGCACGTTAGCTAGAGGGCGCTGTGCATTATATTTGGGACAACCCTTGTATATTCATGTGCTTAATGAATAATGTTTTCAGATGAATCTTTCATTTTTCTGTTAGGAGTTGAGGGGTAAGATTATAGAAAAAAATGAAGGAAAATTGATCATTCGATTTCTTCGCTTTTATGGGCTTACACATAACATTGAAAAACCCTACCATACACTGTTATACTTCACCTTCTTCAATTAATTAAGGATGAGACTGTACAGTCTGCTTCGGTTCTCGTTCTCATCTTTTCCTCGGTATTTCTACGTCCTCTTTCCTCGGGGCGTGTATTTTTAGGATCTCATGTGTTCTTTTTCTAGTGTTTAATCGTCTTATATATTGTAATGGTTTACTGCCTATAGAAATTCTGATTGCCTAATTAACTAAATGAATAAGGTCAACATGAGCGCAGAATTAAATATCTTATCTATTGCAAAATAATCATAACTTTACATTAATGAGTGCACTTGATGTGAGCAGCAATAACTAATCATTTGTGGGATAGAAGTTAGCATGAAACAAAGCAGGGTTTAGAAGGGTTTTATTCAGAGTTTCAGGTATGATAAGTGTTCGGAAAGGTTAATGCAATTTAATTTGTAACTGACGGAATTGAGCTTATTAATGTCAGACATAATGTGAATATAATAATACAAAATGATTTGTTAAATACAGAAAGAATATGTGCGTTATGTAGTAAAATTGTATAAGCCAGCCAAAAGGCAGATTAGCTGAAAGGTAAACGAAATCGTGCTAGCAAAATAATTATTGCAAAGAGCAATAAAAATGAAACGCAACCGATCGAAGGACAATTAGTGAGATGTTAAATGAACTCAAAGTGTCAGTGCATTATAAACAAAAGTGATTTTAAAAGCAGAGCAAGTGTTGGTAACAATGATTTCAAGAAAAAGACAATATTAGTGGTTAGGTAAAGACATGGCATCAAAACTGTAGTCCATAAGTTTTAAAAATGATATTCATCGTAATCTCCTTTATAAACATTTGAATAGCTAGTTGCCATGTAACCAGACCGTCATCTATTAATAATAACTAAACAAGTTTGAAAATTGTGTGTTGGGGCCAGATTGAGCTCCTGATTAATCATGTAAAATCAAAAAATAAAAAGTTTTTAGTTACTTCAATTGTGTGTATAGCTATTCCTGTTCTGTCCATCTGTGGATTAAATTTGTCAGGTGTTAAGAGGTCCAAGTGGAGCAAATAAACCAGCAGAAGAATTGTCCAAGTGCGAGTGACCTCGGGGGCCCATTTCCAGCAGCAAGCAGCTTCGCCCAGCAAGAATAGTGCCAGTTACGAGTAGGGAGGACATTCGGGAACCAGCACAACCAGATATCCCATCCAACAAGCGATTCTCATGTCTAGAATTCCCGTGGGGTAATTTGGAAGTGTGACCGGCGTCCGAGAAGCCTCCGATGAAGGTAGATTTTACAGGGAAAACCTTGGCGTAGGTCCATAATTTTTGGACTTCTGCAAGATACGTTGTCTAGGAGGTGGAGAACCATATCCCAGTGATCCAGAGTCGTCTAGCTTCCAGAGAAATAGGTAGCGTCCTTTGAAAATGCGAAATGACGCCGAATTTTGCAGTTTTGTGTCGGATATAAAAAATCGAGTCGCGTTACGTCACAGCTAGAAACAAAACGAACTTAGGAGTTGCTACGTCACAAAGTTAATGCTTACTTTACGCGTCTTTGCCATTTTGGTGGTTTTTAAATTCAATTAATGCTGTTTTGTGGACCGCAGATTATTTTGTTGTTGAGTCAAATGTATAGGTTAGTTAAATGTCAGATGGAATTGTGCCTTAATTTGCTCGAAATAGTTATTGTAATACAAAGTTTTTCGTAAATTTTATGAATCCACCACCCTGAAACCAAGATTGTCTCATGTTTTATCGAGCTAGTTACGAATTTAATGCAAATAGATAGGATAAGAAAAGGGCCATAAATCATTTATTTGTTGTAAATTATATTACACCCTTTTAATTTGCCCTGAGTTTGACAGGTGAATTTCGATTGAAACTAAGTAATTAGAAAGTGATAATTTCCCTGCCAGTATTATTTTTAAAACCCCTATATTTTTACTTCCTTCCTTTTACGATAAAGGAAGTATTGGATTCACCCCAAAAATTCAAAATTGAGTTTTCAACAGATCTTCACGTTTTAGAGTCTGCTGATCCCAAAAAACATATTTTTTTTCATTGGTCTGTCTGTGTGTCTGTCTGTGAACAAAATATCTCAAAAACGAAAAGAGGTATGGCGTTGAAGCTTCGTATATAAGATTTGTGTACTATGTAGATGAATCAGCAAGCGTTTGAAGAAAATCGCATAACCGGAAGTAGGTGTTACTCTTGTAATTTTTCAGTTTTTACGATTTTTTCAAAAACGGCTTGTAACGATTTGTTTGAAACTTTACATTTTTATTAAATTTTTAATGTGTATTGATGTGAGATAGGTGGTTTTCCAGTTGAATACCTTTAAAATGAGTTTCTTTTGTTTTTTATTAACTCCTATTTTAAATAGAATACCCTGTATATTATTACATTTTTGAATTCGGCTTAAAATTTTAGAGAAAATTTGTCGTTTCAACTAACGCTCTATTTTGTAACTTTACATTTTCATTACATTTTTAATGTGTATTGATGTGAGATAGGTGATTTTCCAGTTGAATACTTCTAAAGTGGGTTTCTTTTGTTTTTTGTTCTATTTTTTTATTAACTCCTATTTTTAATAGAACACCCGGTATATTATTACATTTTTGAATTCAGCTTAAAATTTTAGAGAACATTTTTGACAAATGCTTAAAAATTACAAATAAACTTTTTGACTAATTATAAGATCATTAGCAGTACATTAGCTTTCAACTCGTAAATCATTTTATTTGTTGTCGAATCTTTCCCAAATTTCCATTACGACAGCAAACTCAGGTAAACAAGGCTTAATTGCGAAACTAGGGAGCGGGAACTGCCTCAAGAAAGTACGTTGCAATTAATTACAGTTAAATAACCCAAGTTAAATGTGAATAACCGTAAACAAAGGTGGAGCACAAAGCAGTGTCCCCTATGCAGTAAAATAAAAATAGCGATTGATCAGTCGAATGACTCTTATTGAAATCATTTCGCGGAATAATTTAACGATGTGTTCTACTGAGGCATGCGCAATTTCTAAGTGGACAACTGCGGTGATATTTACTGTATTATTACAATTCTGCTAAACAACACGCGTTCAAGCCGAGCCTTGGAGTGCAGCCGCTTTGTCCAAATATTTTCACTTTGAAGTGTTTTGGGCCTAGTTAAATTATGCACAATTTGTTTGAAGTTGACGAAATGGCAGCATGAGGGCGACCATGTAAGATGACACAGAGTACGTTCTTTTCTGCTACTTAAAATCTGATTTCCGTTACGGTTTAGTTTATTTTTATTTCTTTTATTATCGTTAAAGTTTGCATGGTAGGAAAAAGTTGAAATTAATGAAAATTTCTATATTTTCAGAAGGCTGAAAGTTAGAGGGGGAAATTATTGGTAAACCCAACTTAGTACATAGGGATGGTGGATATTAACTAAATTTGCTACAGTAAATCCGTAGGGCGAATTACCTTATGAAAAAGCACTCAGTCGTGCAGGATCTTCCTAAACCGATTAAAATTTTAAAAATCAGCTTTGCCCAGGCGGTCGTCGATTTTACATATCGACATGAAGGGTTTTGTTTCGTCGTGTCGGAGCTTTGTGCAGCCAAACACATGCATTCGCGTGCTTTTGTTAAATCCAATGAACCGAATTTTCATATTTTTACGTGTTCCATTCAATTTGGCGTTGTCGGTTCGTGAAAACTATTAATAGAACTTGGTAAAGCTACTATAAACGATAAATAATATCAAGGGTTAAATTAATATTTTTTCTGTGTTTAAAATCGGTTTGTTCAAATTATGTTTAGTTTCCAATATTGTTATGTCTTTGCGGTAGTTATCCATAAGGGATGATTTTCAATAAAAAGAGTAAACGAAAAATAAACGTGGATTGTTTTTATTTTCGTATGAATTCCTTATGGTCGACTGAAATTATCACTAATAATACTACAAGTACTCAAAGTTATGTCGATTATTTTTGGGGTAGTAGACATCACGAACGTTCATTGCGTGTGGGTACAAATGGACATGAGTGATACCACCTCAGAAATAGTCTACATAACTTTGACTACGAATAGTATTTGGAGGACTAGTCAGTGAACCAAACCCATTTTCCAAATTAAAAAGACTCAACACTTAGTTACACATGTTAAAATACAATTTGTGTAAACATCTTCAATAAATATTTTAATTTGTTCAAAATAGTCACTTGTGTACTAATACAATAGTCGCTACAATTCGGTGCTAGTACAATAGTCGTTACAATTTATTTTGGTTGGCTATGAAATGCAAAATCTGACGTTTTTATTGGTCTACTTTTGACAGATGACCGGTGAACTGAATAATCGGTGATATTAACTTTATGTGTTTGTGTAATTATTCCAGAGAGTGCATGATGTGCGGATTTGTCTCTTTTCAGAATATATAGAGACTGCATTTTTCAACTAATCCCTTTATGTATACAAATTTGATTCGTGGTTAAGCATGAAATAACTAAACTGAAGATCTACAATAGATATAACAGAGATGAACACACAATTTAAATTCCCATTAATTTAATATATTTTCAGTAATGTGTTTGTTTCGTTGAATAAGTCAAAGTGTAAAAACCGAATTAGAACAACAAATATTACCTTATGCAGCTGGTAAGATACTCGTTAGCTCCTGAATAATATAATAACTGTAGAGTGGACGTAGTTAAAATATAAAATAAAGGACCAATCGTTACAAATACAACATAAATGGGCGCCAAGCTTAGTCAAATTACTAAAGATACCTAGATAGAGTCCCTTTAGGTATTTATGCTGATCGCTTAAACATACGCACATCACTACGGAAACAAAACCATATACCCAATAATAACGATTATATAGTATATGCATATATAAATAAAATATATAACCGCGCTGGTGCGTAGTGGCAAGAGTGACAGACTCATAATCACAGCGATTAGTGGTCCCGAATTCAAACCCTGAGGTAAGCACGAGTGTACGTGAAAAACATATAAAAATCAGTCCTTCTCAGGATTAATCAGAAACACCTGACGACTGCAGTACATCAAAAACTGCAGAAACGTAGTGTGATAAACGCCAGAGACAGTGGAAAAAGTCCGATAAAAATATATCATAACTGATCTAAATACAACACATTTTTGTCAAGACTCTTTAGTGAAATTTAATGACCACAAAAGTGACCCATCGACTTCCCTTGCACTACAGTAATGATTAAAATCCAAGGGCTTTTAAGTAACTTACTTATGTGGCCTCGCCAAAGTATGTCCTGACAATTGAGTACATATCAACTTGGATGTTATATTACCCAAATAAATTAAAAATTCTTTACCTTATCTTCGGGTAAACTCATTTGCGCACTACTAGCCACAGTTCTTGTAGAGTAGGTCAGATGGCTTCAACCGGGAAATTGCCGCTTCTGTTTTGTGGATTTCAGGACAGAACAGAACAGCTTAGCAGTTGGGACCATTTCATCAGCTTCGCAGGTAATATCTTGTAATGGTCGCAGTTGACCGATATGTGCCTATTAGCTTCTTAATTTGCAATAATTATTTTGGATTAACTTTGTTTTCCTTGGACTCACCTTTCTTATGATGTACACGGAGATTTAATTAAGTTTGCTTGCTTACTTACACTGGATAATTTCAAAAGATAAAATATATTTATTTACTCAGTATCCGACATTTTCAGGTACAAACAAACACAAACATTTTTTTATTGTTTTGCAATTATTTTGTTACCTCAACAGCAGTCAAAATGACGAGAAACTTATGTTTCAGTGCAAACCGATGTAAATTGGCTGAGGAACCTTACAGGGTAGAGGTTCGTATCATCTATGTGATTTATGAACCTAAACTTTCAGAGTTATCAAATATTCACCCCTTTGAAGTTAGCACCACAACTTTAAAAAATGTTATTTTTTTCAAGAGTTCCCGTTGCACCCCAAAGAGTTCTAGAGTTCCTTCCAATTTTTAAAAGTAGTTCTATGTATTAAAGAGAAAAAAATGTGCATCGAAAATTTGGGGTGCTAACTTCACATTTTCCTAGGACAAATACCACTATAACTCTTTTTCAGTCACACTTATTGAAAAATGTTATTAAACTTTTCGATAGAACTCGCCGGGGTGCTACTAGAACTCTAACAAAAAAAAGATTTTCAAAAAATTTTTTTTTTATAAACTGGAAAAAAAATATTTGTAATTTTTTATAGTTCCGGTAGTTCTAATGGGAGTTCTAGTAGAACCCCGGTGAGTTCTATCAATAACTCTAATAACATTTTTTGATAGGACCCAAAGTAAAAAAGTTACGTTTATTTTTGTGTTAGTATTTTTACAAAACCACGAAGTCCTGAAAGCAATTTTTTAAAAGTTTCGGCAGTTCTAATGAAAGTTCTAGTAGCACCCCGGCGAGTTCTATCGATAACTCTAATAACATTTTTTGATAGGACCCGAAGTAAAGAAGTTACGCCTATTTTTGTGTTAGTATTTTTACAAAACCACAAGTCCTGAAAGCAATGTTTTAAAAGTTCCGGTAGCTCTAATGGGAGTTCTAGTAGCATCCCGGCGAGTTCTATCGATAACTCTAATAACATTTTTTGATAGGACCCGAAGTAAAGAAGTTACGCCTCATTCATAAAAGTAATGCAAAATACGGTACCGTAGAGGCTCAAATAGCATGTAGCAATTCTTACCTGCACCTGATTTTAGAGGTAGTTTTATTAACCCCTTATTGGAGCTTTCACGACCTAAGCCGCTTTCTAGAGGTACTTAGACAAAAATACCCATAACCTTTTCAATTCTAGTTCTATGAAAAAATTTCCTTCGACTTTGCCATAGAACACGCCAAGGTCCCGCAACTACTTCCGAAGAAGTTTTAAAGAAATTGCTGCTAGGATCTAGTCGTTTTGTAAAAGTCTTAACACAAAAATAGGCGTAACATTTTTATTGCGAGTCTTACCAAAAAATGTTATTAGAGTGATCGATAAAACACGTCCCGGTGCTACTAGAGCTCCTATTAGCACTACCAGACTTCCAGGTCTTGGTCGTTTTGTAAAAGTGATAACATAAAAAAACGTAACCTTTTTTACTTCGAGTCTTATCAAAAAATGTTATTAGAGTTATTGATAGAACTCGCCGGGGAGCTACTAGAACTCCCATTAGAACTACCCAAACTTTTAAAAATTGCTTTCAGGACTTCGTGGTTTTGTAAAAATACTAACACAAAAATAAGCATAACTTTTTTACTTTGAGTCTTATCAAAGAATGTTATTAGAGTTATCGATAGAACTCGCCGGGGTGCTACTAGAACTCCCATTAGAACTACCGGAACTTTTAAAAAGTGCTTTCAGGACTTCGTAGTTTTGTAAAAATACTAACACAAAAATAAGCGTAACTTTTTTACTTCGAGTCTTATCAAAGAATGTTATTAGAGTTATCGATAGAACTCGCCGGGGTGCTACTAGAACTCCCATTAGAACTACCGGAACTTTTAAAAAGTGCTTTCAGGACTTCGTAGTTTTGTAAAAATACTAACACAAAAATAAACGTAACTTTTTTACTTCGAGTCTTATCAAAGAATGTTATTAGAGTTATCGATAGAACTCGCCGGGGTGCTACTAGAACTCCCATTAGAACTACCGGAACTTTTAAAAAATTGCTTTTAGGACTTCGTGGTTTTGTAAAAATACTTAACACAAAAATAGGCGTAACTTCTTTACGTCGGGTCATATCAAAAATGTTATTAGAGTTATCGATAGAACTCGCCGGGGTGCTACTAGAACTCCCATTAGAACTACCGGAACTTTTAAAAAATTGCTTTCAGGACTTCGTGGTTTTGTAAAAATACTAACACAAAAATGAGCGTAACTTTTTTACTTCGAGTCTTATCAAAAAATTTTATTAGAGTTATCGATAGAACTCGTCGGGGTGCTACTAGAACTCCTATTAAAACTACCGGAACTTTAAAAAAATTGCTTTCAGGACTTCGTGGTTTTGTAAAAATTCTGGCACAAAAATAGGCGTAACTTCTTTACTTCGGGTCCTATCAAAAAATGTTATTAGAGTTATCGATAGAACTCGCCGGGGTGCTATTAGAACTCCTATTAGAACTACCGGAACTTTTAAAAAATTGCTTTCAGGACTTCGTGGTTTTGTAAAAATTCTAACACAAAAATAGGCGTAACTTCTTTACTTCGGGTCCTATCAAAAAATGTTATTAGAGTTATCGATTGAACTCGCCGGGGTGCTACTAAATCTCCTATTAAAACTACCAGAACTGTAAAAAATTACTTCCAGGTCTAGGTCGTTTTGTAAAAGTGTAAAAGCGTAACTTTTTTACTTCGAATCTTATCAAAAAATGTTATTAGAGTTATCGATAGAACTCGCCGGGGTGCTGCTAGAACTCCCATTAGAACTACCGGAACTTTTAAAAAGTGCTTTCAGGACTTCGTGGTTTTGTAAAAATACTAACACAAAAATAAGCGTAACTTTTTTACTTCGAGTCTTATCAAAGAATGTTATTAGAGTTATCGATAGAACTCGCCGGGGTGCTACTAGAACTCCCATTAGAACTACCGGAACTTTTAAAAAATTGCTTTCAGGACTTCGTGGTTTTGTAAAAATAGTAACACAAAAATAGGCGTAACTTCTTTACTTCGGGTCATATCAAAAATGTTATTAGAGTTATCGATAGAACTCGCCAGGGTGCTACTAGAACTCCCATTAGAACTACCGGAACTTTTAAAAAATTGCTTTCAAGACTTCGTGGTTTTGTAAAAATATTGGCACAGAAATAGGCGTAACTTCATTACTTCCGGTTCTATCAAAAAATGTTATTGGAGTTATCGATAGAACTCGCCGGGGTGCTACTAGAACTCCCATTAGAACTACCGGAACTTTTAAAAAATTAAAAATATATTTTTTTCCAGTTTATAATTTTTTTTAAATCTTTTTTTTGTTAGAGTTCTAGTAGCACCCCGGCGAGTTCTATCGAAAAGTTTAATGAAATTTTTCAATAAGTGTGACTGAAAAAGAGTTATAGTGGTATTTGTCCTAGGGAAATGTGAAGTTAGCATCCCAGATTTTCGATGCACATTTTTTTCACTTAAATACATAGAACTACTTTTAAAAATTGGAAGGAACTCTAGAACTCTTTGGGGTGCAACGGGAACTCTTGAAAAAAATAACATTTTTTAAAGTTGTGGTGCTAACTTCAAAGGGGTGAATATTTGATACCTCTGAAAGTTTAGGTTCATAAATCACATAGATGATACGAACCTCTACCCTGTAAGGTTCCTCAGCCAATTTACATCGGTTTGCACTGAAACATAAGTTTCTCGTCATTTTGACTGCTGTTGAGGTAACAAAATAATTGCAAAACAATAAAAAAATGTTTGTGTTTGTTGGTACCTGAAAATGTCGGATACTGAGTAAATAAATATATTTTATCTTTTGAAATTATCCAGTTTATTGCCTGGTACTCGTTAATTATCATCTCGGTGAGAGTTGCTTGCTACTACAATGATTACGGCCTGTTTGTTTAAGTTATAAGACGTTATATTAGTGTTTAGTGTCTCTGATTTGAGCTATATGTCACATATGTGATTACAATTGCGATATCAGTTTAGTATCGTGGAGAATATTATACTAAACTTTCTTTAATTAATTTGACGTCGATCTGTTAATCCTTTATCTGTAACAACTAGGCGAATCATCAAATCATATCACTTAATCAATATTTTATTGACAAACATTGCAGTACAACCCTGGAAGGTGGATTGAAATTTTAGTTTAATGTAGGCATGAATTTTGCAGTAAAAAAGATATATCAATACATTTATATACGGTTGCAGTATGGGAGTTTATTCACATAATTTATGATATTTGCGTTGTATATGCATTTTAAAAACTCTTTTTAGTAAAAAAAAAACTGCATTAGGCAGCAGTTAGCTATTAGTGAATTCTTTTTGTCTTTTAATATTGCTAGGAGCTACTTTCACCAGACTCCTTGTTAGGGCCACGAAACAGTTTCTTAAGCATAGAAGCCTTTCTCACACGTGTGACTGATTTTCATATAAACTCCGTATTCTCCCTTATCGCGCCTTGCATTTACACGTTTACAGAATAACTAGTTGGTTTATCGCTTCACACTTCATTCTTGCGAACACAAAATGGCAAAAGTTTAGTGGCAATGTTATGTGCTATCTGGAAAACTTCGCTTTCGAGGAGCAGCTATCTCCCCTCGGCTCGGATTTCATTATCTGTGCTCCACCAATTCTGCGATTCTATTAAAGTATCAGCGTTTCCTTGTTTTGGTAGTCACGAAAATTGCCCATAAAGTAGGCAGTAAAAGAGCAACGTCGCTGCTGAATTAATCTTTTTAATTCCCGTCATGGTGAGATGAAGTTTCATCACTCGTGCAATTGAGAAAATCCTCTCCAAGATTGAACGACTCCGGACTCTAAGGCAATAAATGTTTTCTATGTTATAAACCGTTGCTGTATAGTCATAATTCAGACACGTTTGTTCGGCTGTGCCGATCATTGTCGCCGTTTGTCGCAAGGTTGATGACTCTAAATTAAACGATATGTTGGCGCGAAACATCAATACATTTTATCTGAAGTTGCGTTGGAAGCGGGCTCGATCAAGTGCTAATAATGACTAAGATATAGCTTTACATCCAGCCAGCTTCAGCCGTATTTGCATGCAAAAATTTGTCGAGATGTGGAAATATAAGGGGCTTATGCTTTCGAGCATCGAGACATTGTTAGGCGCAAGGATTTTCCTGGAGCTTTTGACAAGTTCACATTTAAATCAATTAATAATTTTTTTAAATCGGTTTTAGCATCCTGTGTAAAAGTTGATGAACATAATTTGTAGGCACACTTTGCTATTGATAAAATCAATATAAAATTGTGTGTAACTGTTTTTCTTATCACAAATATAGAATATCAAGATATAGTGGAGACAGATAATAACGGGTGTTCATAAACAGTCGTCATCCCAGTTGCTTTGAAAAACAAAATGTTATGTCTTTGATTAATTCGTGCAACACAATGAAACGTCATTGAGTACTGTCATAGCGCATTTTTTCTCAATTTTAATAGACATACGTTTCTGAAGTCAAAACCTACTGGGATGACGACTGTTTATGAACACCTGTTAGTTATTTATGGTATAAGTATGTTATATTTATTACAAATAATCCACGAGGGTAAAGTTGAGTCCTAGAGGCCGCTAGGCCGAGTGCATTATTTGTAATAACACACGCGTGTCATACAACATTTTATACAACTCAATAAATACCAAAAACCATACATTTTCTATTGACAGCTATGCAAAGTGATAGTGACAAATTGGAAAGTACAGATAGATAAAATAAACTTATAATCAGAGTCGCCTGTGATTCGTGTTATACGTTTGGCAGTACTGAAGTGTATTGTCAGTATTTGTCAAATTTGAGGTTAGTAGGTTAAGTTCTGTTTGTTAATTGACACAGACTGGCGCAAAACTTAACCTGCAAATCTCGAATTTGACATACGAGGGGGTACTGATACATTTAAACAAAACAAAATATTGTTATCATGGCAACAACAAAGACTTATTAGAAATATCACTGTGAAATTTTACTTCAAGAAATTGAAGCATTTCTGCGCAATAAAATAAAAAAAGTATGTCGAACGCAATTGTAAAAATCGATAAATTAGAGTATCAAGCTATGCTTAATACACTCGGCGATCAGTGCCCTTCTTAGCAACTGTGAAAAATTGGATTGCGTCTTTCAAAAGAGCAAAACTTTCCGTTGAAGATGAGAAGGGGCCGGGAAGGCCGATTTCGGTGTCTACGCCCGAAAATATTGATGCAGTTTATGACAAGATATTGTCAAACCGTCGAACTGGGCTGTAACATATAGCTGAGACACTAAAGATTTCATATGAATGCCTCCATCCGGTCTAGGACATTTGGGGCGGCCGTTTGGGCGTGGGGTCACTTGGGCGCGAGAGGGTCAACGTTGGGATTTATAAACACATTAAATATGAATAATTTAAATTTCGCATAAATGAACAAATCTTTATTAAATCATTGTTTATCCTGAGAAGTAATAGTAATTAATCAAAGAATATTGAAAGAATAATCCAATTAAGTATTTATTGAATTCGTTATGAGATTAATTTTAAAGGTGTTATACCTAATTAGATAAATTTTGACATAAATCCGAATAGAAATAAAGAAGGTAGTACAGGGTTTTCATTAATTCCCATTTCCCACGTGACTAAATTTAAATTTGCCGCTATAAATTTGTTTTTCGAAGGTTGGTGGTATTGGTAATATCCTTAAACAAATTGCCAACGCGACATAGACGTTCGTCACATCTAACGTTATCAAGCGTTATTTAGTCTGTGTCGTGTGTACGCCACTGATAATTTTGTGTTACTGTATTTAGAGAGTACTGCCAATCGTGGTTGGTGAATACATGGTCACGTGGGAAATGGGAATTAATGAAAACCCTGTATATCAGAGAAGTTTTGAAATAATTCGGAATACATAAAAAAGGCAGTATGTTAGATATGAAATAATAATTCTGAATTGAAATAAAGATGAAAACAGATTATATATAAGTGATAAAAATAATTTTAAATAGAAATATACATTTATTGTACTGGTAAATGAATAATACTATGCTATATTTAATCGAATGGTGCTTAAAATTTTTAATATGTTTCTAATATCTGTTCTGTTTGGACCGAAACTAGTCGACTTGGAGTTTTGTTTATAATGATAATACTTAACAATAAACTGTTAAATTTTAAGTAATCAATTATCTTCGTTATGTTATAAGCCGACTAACTGAAGATAAGAGCAGAAATAAGAATAATAATAAATAATAATATAAAAAGATTAATTTTATTTATCAAAATTTATTCTTACAACTTTTACCATTATAATACACATTATTCTTAAAGTAAAATATTGTTATGATACACTTAGGATAGTTTTAAAATAAAAATATATAAATGATAAATTTGGAAGATTAATACAATCAAATCTTGAGGGGTTTAAATAAGATTGGGTGTTAATTTCAAAATGAATGATGAAAATTACAATTGAGACAATTAGTAAGGTAATTTGATAATTAAATAACAAATTAGTATTCAATTTTGATGGTTGAGTTCAATATTAAAAAAGTTAAAGCCAAGGTTATATTTGACAAATGTGCTTGCTATAATAATAAGGAATTGTAGCATATAATAATTAGGACATTTAATATTTTTTAAGAGGGCAGGAATAACTACCAGAGATATAAAAATTTGTTTAGACAGTAAGAATAACAAACTCATAAAAATGTATACAGATTTTTAAAAAACTCCTTTTTGATATAATAAAAATTTGAAATTATGCCTTTATATATATATATCCGCTTATAGCGTTCTTCTACGCCCTACGGTTCTCAATTGCCATCCTCTCCGATCCATCCAGTCTCCTGCTACCAAACTTCTAGCAGACATCGCTTTCTGAATACCGCTCAGCCAAGTTGTTTTTGGTCGTCCTCTTTTTCGGCGTTCTAGAGGGGTCCACTGGAATATTTGTTTAGGGATTCTTTCGTCACCCATTCTTTGTACATGGCCATACCAAACTAGTTGTTTTTGTTGTATGTCCTCAATGATTGTTGTTTCGATGCCCATAAAGTCTCTTAATCTTTCATTTCGAACTCTCTCCAAACGAGATACACCCGCGGATCTTCGCCAGAAGTCCATTTCAATGGCCCGTAGCTTTCTTTCTAAGCTTGAATTTATATGCCTTTATTTGTATAAATATTTGGTGATATGCAAATGGCAGGGCTTTTAACAAATCTACGTGGTGCAAATATATGAAAAGGTAATTTTGAAGTAATACAATCGGTGAAGAGATTGTGGAATACAGTTAATTAGATACAAATAACAAGAAGACTACAATATTTAAATAGATTTGGATTTATTGGTACATGCAAGATATAATTAATAATAATTACTGAAGTTGGTGATTACATGGAAGACAAGTCAATCATTTAGAAGGAAGTTGTTGAAATAACTGCATGATTTGGA